>JBBHKE010000960.1:0-65171 GCA_037447655.1 Zygnema cylindricum
CTCTCTCTCTCTCTCTCTCTCTCTTTTCTATATATATATATATATATATATATATAAAATATATATATATATTATATATATATATATATATATATATATATATATATATATATATATATATATATATACATACATATATATATACATGCATATATATATATACATATATATATATACATATATATATATACATACATATATATATATACACACACACACACACACATATCTATATATATACATATCTTTTATATATCTCTCTCTCTCTCGCTCTCTCTCTATATATACACATGTATATATTATATCTCTGTATGTGTCTATGTATATTTCTGGCTATTTAAATATATATGTATATATATATATATTTATAGGTAATATATAACTTTTTGTGGAACATTTTATTTTGTCTGTTATTATTTTATGTTGACTTGAACAAAAATGTGGTGAATAATATATGTATTCTTTGATTTTGATTTTTTTTTTGTTTTTAATTATTACCATTGTTATTATTATTATTATTTTTAATAATTTACTTGTTTTTTCTACTCTGTTTTTTTTCATTGTCATTGATGTTTTTTCTTTTGTCCACTTTTTTTTGTCTTGTAGTCGACATCATGGTTTACGAACAATTTTTTGTTCTTTTTTGTGTCTTGTAGTGTGAACTCGATATAATGTTTAATCTCGAAAAGGCCCATTTTATGCTAGACGAGATGGTGATGAACGGATGCATCGTGGAAACCAACAAAAACAATATTCTTCTTCCCATACAACTAATGGACAAAAACTCATAAAAATCATTCTTGTGGCGAAATAGATATTGTAAGCAGTTGTGAACATTCAAGGAAAGCTGGAAATTTTGGTTAAATTTGGTGAAATTTTGATGGAATGAGGTGGAATTCTGTTAAATACGTTTAAATACGTTTAAATTCGGTTTAATTCGATAGAATTCGGCTAAGTTTTTTTGAAGTCGGTAACTTTTGGTGAGATTTCTTGGAAGTTTGTAAAAATCTGTGAAAAATTGGAAGAATATCATAAAAAATCGAAAAAAAAACGGGAAAAATCGTAAAAAATCTTAGAGAATCTTATGATTTCATTTGCTGACCCAATCAGCTGATGGACAAAAACTCGTAAAAGTTAAAAAAAAAAATTGGTAAAACTCGACAAAAGAAAATAAAAAAAGGGGAAAAGTTCACTGTTGTCGTGTAAAGTTAGGAATCGTTGAATTCTTTAGATTTTTTAATCCATTAAAATGTCGAGGAAGTAATGATTTTTTGATAATTTCGCTTTCACTTTTTTTATTTTTTCAATGGTGTTGTTTTTCATATGTTATATATTTTTTTTCCTTTTTTTTTTTTAAGTTTAAATTTTTGGGATGTTGTGTGTTTTTGTTTGAAAAAAAGAAAAAGGAAAGTTTTCGTTTTTTTTCGGTTGTTTATAATTGTTCGAAAAGTTTAGGAAAAGGATTTTTACAGATTAGAATCAGTACATTTTCTTCTTTTGTTTTTTGTTTTAGTCATACTTTTTTGATTGTGAGACTAGTTTGTTCAAAAACTTGTTGAGCATCATTTTCTATTCTTTTATTCTCCCTCTCCCTCGCCCTCTCCCTCTCCCTCTCCCTCTCTCTCTCCCTCTCCCTCTCCCTCTCCCTCCTTTTCCCTCTCCCTCTCCCTCTTCCTCCCTATCTCCCTGTTTGTACAAAAGAGCAATATATAGCGTTTCTAATTATATAAAAAAAATGCAGGATAAATTAAAAAGCACGATGGTAAACCATCTGAGTTCGGGGGTACAAAAAGGGTGGCATGGCCGACACTGAAAAACTACCAACAGGGAATAAAATAACAGCACAACAAAAACAAAAAGAAAACAACAACAAGGGAAAATAAAAGCACCCAAACTCAAAATGAAAAGCACGACAATTGACAAAGCCAGATCTTCAACCCCAACACCAACCCAATTAAAAAACTACGAAAGGCAACCCTGTAAGTCCTTGCATCCCGAGGTAGCACGATGAGGGAATTCCGGAACCCGGCGACGATCCATAGCCGCAACAGCTGATCGGAGGAGAATAGAAGCTTGCACTCGTTGTAAAGCCACAGATAAAAGGAAGTAAGGACCGAAGGAGGAGGGCTCACTGGTCCTCGGCGCTCGAAAGCACGTCGAGCGCAAGTACGGAGAAACTCGTCCATTGCAACGCCCAGACAACCAAAAATCTCGACCGCCATCGGAATAAAGTCATCCATAGGGTCCCGGTGGGCACAATCACGCTCCTTCGCCTTAGCAGCATCACGAGCCGCCACCCCAACATGTCGAGCCGCCTGACCAACAACTGTAGCTGAAGTAGGGTTCGCCAAAACAATATCACCGAAGATGCGACGGGCACCATCAAGCAGAACAACATTGATCCGACGCTGGAATACTATGAGAAACTTCCTGACGCACAGAAAAGCCCCCCTCTGAAGCGATAGTCGCAACGGCATCGCGAATAGTGTCGTGCACCTGGACCAAATCTCCCCCACAATGTTTGCAAGTGTAGCATAATATAGTATAATATGATCTAATCTAATATAACACAATATAACATACAATAATATAATTCAATATATTATAACATAATTTGTTAGAATACCATACAATAGAATGTCTGCAACAAAATACAGTAAAATAAAATTGAATTTAATACAATATGATGATATAACATGTTGTAACATTGTTTAAATGTTTTGATTTTCTTTGGTTGATGTCATCTTTTGTATGTCCGGTTCCAAAACAGTAATTAAAAATTAATAAATATTAAAAACATATTTGTTTTTGATTTTTATTGTTTTTCCATTTTTGATTTTGCGTTTCCTTGATTTGAACCAAGAAACTAATTTTGTAAAAAAAACATATAAAAAATAATATTAATCGATAAGCAAACGAACAAATCAATAAAATAATATTAATAATAATAATAATAATAATAATAATAATAAATTTGTGAAACCCTTCATGTTAGAACCCTAACATACACAAAAATAAGCAGAAGAAATATTGACATTTATA
Organism: Zygnema cylindricum; assembly: GCA_037447655.1. Taxonomy (NCBI): domain Eukaryota; kingdom Viridiplantae; phylum Streptophyta; class Zygnematophyceae; order Zygnematales; family Zygnemataceae; genus Zygnema; species Zygnema cylindricum. The sequence continues at coordinate 3,043 of JBBHKE010000960.1, forward strand.
TGAATTATTTAAATAATTATCCCCACCCTATTTTTTCAAAAGTTTCAGCTCCTAGAGCGTTTCTCATCGTGCTGACTAAAAAAAAAAAAAAAAAAAAACAAAGAAAAAAAACTAACACTTTAGGGCCCCCTCCTTTTTTGCCCTTCAGTCGTCCCCCTCCCTCCTCCCTCTCTCCTCCCTCCCCTCCTCCCCTCTCCCTCCCTCCCCACCTCCCTTCCCCCCCGCTCTCCCCCCTTTTTTTCCAGTCTTTGCACAACAGCAACCACAACCGTCGTGCTGACGTAAGCAAAGCTGCACTACCGTGCCGAGCTCACTTCATGGGCAATCATGCTGATGTCATGACAACAAAACAACTGCACTGTTTTGCAGACTGCAGGATCCGCCAGCTGACGCCACGATGACCTTCAGGTGACGTCATGCTGGCGTCAGCATAAGAATCGCCGTCTGAAACTGGTCGAGACAATAGAAAAAAAAAAAAAAAAACGTGCCTTCGCCCTTTCGCTTGTCCTCTCTCTCCCTCTCTCTCTCTCTCTCTCTCTCTCTCTCTCTCTCTCTCTCTCTCTCTCTCTCTCTCTCTCTCTCTCTCTCTCTCGCTCGCCCTCTCCCCCCCCCCCCTCCCCCCACACTTATCTGGAATAAGCGACAAAGGTCATCATGTGACGTCAGTAAATTCATTGTAAACGGCTAATGGATCATCATGCTGACAACAACAAACGACTGTCCCGACGACCCCTATGATCATCTTGTTGACGTTAGCGGATAGCAGACTGTCGATGATCATTCTGCTGACGCCATCAAACCAGTGTAAATGACCCGTGGATCGTCATGCTGACGACAACAAACGACTGTCATAAGTTAAGAGGAGAGATTATGATACGCGAACTTGCGACCATGCATATCGTATATTATAAAATACAATATTTTGTACGATATAAATACACCTTGAATCGTTATTGTTGATACGTTTTTTTTGCCACTTAAAACATCTTTTCTTTGTACACGCTTGTGGGATTGTGGATCTGACGGTTGCGATTGAAAGGTAAGATTCTCAGATTCCAATTGGCAGTCTAAGGGTGCTTCTCTGTGTGCTTAAGTAAGGGTTTTTTTTCTGTCGTTTCCTGTAAAACTTAGAGTCGTACCGCGTAAGTTTCAACCGTACAATAAAATAGAAAAAGTGAGAAGTACATTTTGCGTCATCATCGAATTTAAAATGTACTATATCTTGTCGTCTTGTGTTCTTCGACCCACTTCGACGACAAAAAACGTCATCTTCAACCTTATCGTTAAAATACAAGGCCGATGTGTTTTAAAATTAGGGATTTTATATAAACAAATAGGAACACGTATTCGCACGTGTAATGTTTTGTTCAAAAAGTTCAAACGATTTCAAGCGACGTGGAAGTGTACACGATTCGCAATGTTTTGTCTGTTTTTGTTTAATACGACAAAGAGAAGTACACAGTTTGTTTTGTTTTGTCCGTTTCTATTCGGTACGGATTTTTTTTTTGCAGGGTCTCAAGGTTACGATGCCATTTCACGTCGAGCCGACAATAGACGCAAAGTCAAAACGCATCTTCTTCAACCGTGAAACGGCACAGGCTGGAGGGCGGTAGGTCTACAATGTCACGAAAAATCACGCGAGGTCACAAGCAGTTACGAAAAGTGACGTAGGTCATCACAGATTGTAGACGTTGACAGCTGTCACGGGCATTGTCGACGTATACAATCGTCACGCCCTTAAGTGACAATTTCGTTTGGTACACATAGGGACACCCGAAATCCGGGTCCGCCGGATCTGCGCTAAAAAACAAAAAAAAATCTCTAAGTTTGAAGTACATAGAGACGCACCCTAACACTACAAAACCCTAAAAACTGATAATCGGACACGTGTGATGTTTTCAGTGGCAAAAATTTTATCAGCATTAACAGCTATACACGGTGTACCGTACGTAGAAATGTATAAAGGATAAAAAATTAGGGTGAAGTTCCATTAGACGAAAAGTGAGGTTGTTTACAGAAATTCGACCTTCTCCGTACTTCGTCGTACTTCTTTGGGTCAAGTTCCATCGGTCGAAAAGTGGGGTAATTTTACATTAATCTGCGACTATCCGTACCAAACTGTACCGTTTTTTTTGTCTTTATACGCGAAACAACATTACAAAGAATCTTGCCAACACTCCAAAGGTCTTAGAGGTAACACTGACCGTCGGATATTCATCCGCGAGGCGTTCGGGTCATTTTTCTCTATAGCTGCCAATGTATCTGTATAGCTGCCAATGTATCTGTAGAAGGTGCTATGTATCTGTAGGAGGTGCTATGTAGGAAGTGGGTTTGCAGCTACAGAAGAAAAAAAAATCTCGACACGCTGGATGATTAAACTACGTGTCACAAAAGACAACCATCGAAAACTGACAAAATTTGCACATGACACAAGCTTCCGAAAATACAACCGAAAAAAAAAATGTAATTTCGTAACTCTCCTCGTCACTCTATTTTCGGTATCATAGAATCAAGTAACAACTCTGAAAACATTTCTAAGTCTTTAGGCTTCCTCTCACAAAACATAGAGAGGACTATAGCTTTAAAAAAAAACAATACTTGATAGGAACTAGAGATCTATGGTTGCATTTGGGAGGGGATAATACTGACATCACCACTTAGAGTGATGCCAGTTATAGGGATGCTCGGATAAGGGGGTGTACTTCAAGGTATGTGTTTTATGTTGGAAATGGGGCTTGTTGTAGGAGCAGCAAGCAACAAAAGGTGATTGCTCAGTCCACCATGGAGGCTGCGTATATGGCCTCTTGTTTGTCTGTGAAAGAATAGATGTGGGTGAAATCATTGCCTCAAGAACTTGGGTATATGAAGAATGGAGTGCAGAAAATATTTTGAGATAATCATGCTGCAATTGCAATTGCAGCAAACCCAAAGCATTACTTTAAAGCAAATTATATGGATATCGGATTAAGCTTTGTTGGAGAGAAGGTAGAGAATAAAATAATTAGTTTGGAATATAGACCAAATGGGGAGATGGTAGCAGATATGATGATCAAACCTGTGCCTTCTCCGAAGTTGGTAATTTGTAGGGAGAAGTGTGGACTAAAGCAAAAAACAGATTAGAAATTAAGGGGGGTGTTGAAAAAAGTATTTTCTGTTTTCTATCTTTTGTCAGTCTGTCTATGAAGGTTTTTAAAGTCCTCACACTTGTCGTAATCACTGAGGACTTAGAGAGAGCCATGACTGCCTTAAGCAGTCAAGAAAACACACTAAGGGAGTAGGAGAAAAATGTCTTTTCTTCCGTTAGACGCGGAGACTAGGATTTGATCCTATGACCTACGGGATGATAAGCGTACGGCGTAACCGTGCTCCTTATCTATTAGGTCATAATGAAACGTTAGATGTACTAGGTATGTTTTGTATCTAAAGATATAACTAATCTACATACTCCATTTCGCGGATTACAAAACGAAACTACGTTGAATCTAAACGGACGCGATTAATTGTCGATTTGCAATCGGACGGCTCATAGTGGAGTTGAAGTATCAGAGTTGTCATTTAGCGGTTTGTGAGCCAATGTCGGTGGATGACAGGTGGCAAGCCATAAGTGGACGACGGATATTACAGGAAGAGTAACCATGGCTCAAAAACTGGCAAATGTCAGCGGGACAACCATGCCGTACTATGGTGGTATAAGAGTATCGTGGCAGCTATACTTCTTGTACTTTACAGTCTTGTGATTGGTTGAGTAAAGTAGTTGTAGGAAGGGGTTTAGAGAGGGAATTAGGATTTAGACATTTTTTTTGAGGCACCTCTCTCTCTCAGAGACCTTCTTTGTTTATAATCCATCTTTGGCCGACCATAACTTATGCTCAGAGGAGCGAATACAATGATTCATTTTGCGTTCGGCTCAAGGGAGTTCGGTCTTCACAAGGGTGAGGCTGATCATAATATTTGCGTGCCAAGGTGACAGTTATTCAGTGGGAAAGTCAAACGGGCAAATATTATAATAGAGGCTTCATATAAGCTGGACATTTTGTGGGCCAATGGAGGTCACAATATTACAAACAAACCCTTACATGAGTACAATTGATTGCCATAATTGTCGTCAGCAAAAGGTTCCTCTCAGTGGTGCTGCTTACCGTACGAACAACATTACTAGTTGTAAAATTTACGACTTATTATCGAGCAATGCTTGTATAAACTATTATTGTTTATCGATAGCCATTTTTGAAATTGTTATATATAATTTTTTTGATCTACTGATAATCGATTTATTGGTTTGGTGTATCGATAACAAAATTATTGTGATAAATTTCAGATATATATCGAGAGGAATTACGGATAATTATTGGGCCGACAACTATCGACGATAAATCTGTAGTAAGCCCTTCCCACCTACCCCCTTTTTCGTTGGCAATATCTCCGTACCCAGTACGTGCTTCATTTATGTACCAAAATTTTGTATTTTTTGTTCAAACCACCCCGCCAACCAATAATTATCCGTTTTAAACTTTGTTCGTTCAAGAGCGATGTATCGAGACCTCCCACCGCTCAAATGCTTATAACATTGGTTATCGCAGTTATCGCAGATAAAATTCACCCGATACATAACACTAACAAGATTTTATATCCGTGACTCGATGTAATTGCTGCCACGTAGGTTAAAGAGTATATATTGAGAATCTTCAAAGATGTTTCAAACCGTGCAATTTCAACGTAAAAAATGTATATTCGTACTACATCACATAAAAAATTATCTTGATAATGAAACCCCATCTTGTTCGAAAACTCTTATGTTTTTCTAAACAACTACTTTTCAGCCTTGTCTTTTCAAAACCAAAATTGGAAGCGTAAGAAACTACGAAATTCAAGAGAAGATAAAAGAAGTCCGATAAGATCTATTACGGTCAACATTTTTAGTGGATTCTGGTGACTTACATCCACTTTGTAAGAAGGTGGATGGCCTTTGCTACTTGCAAAATTTTTGAGGTGGGTAGTCCATCAAAAAACCGAATAGAAAAATTGCTTCGAAGATGAAGACCCACAAATACATGAACGCTCAATATTTAAGCTCGGACCCTTAGAGAATTATGATCGAATCTCATGCAAGGTTGTTTTTAAAAATAATAGAAAAAAAAGTATGTCATCGTTTCAGAAAATTTCCAATTATGTAAACAACCTCAATTTTCCTTTAATCGAACCTCATCATTAAACCTTTTCTAGGTTCATGTTCTTCACTGTAAACACTTATAACAAGCCATGCAAGATGAATAGTGTAACGTTGTAAAAATTGTACCAAATCAGTAATGTGGCATGAAACACGACAATACCTCGTGATAATATTGTATCAAAATTAGTGTCTTGCGCAATAAAAGTATTGTATTACACATTTCATTGTAAAATCACATGAAATATTCACTCAAATTAGACAACGGGCCAAACAAGATTAATACTTATTTTATTATCTTTGGCCCTTTGCCTAACTCAATCAATGTCGAAAGAATGTCTTGCTAGATGATTCGTGGTTCGATATGAAACCAAATTTTGTCTATCATTAGACTCTTACCAACAACTGATATTTACATATTTTTTCACTTATTGATGGTATTTGTATTCGCTCAAAGTATATGCTAAAATAAATTCGTCGGTATACATTATTGATATGTTTTCAGCTATAAGTCAATATCACGATGGATTGACCATTAATTTTAACCATTTTAGAAAAGGATTTAAAATATAAGCATATTAGAGTTTGTTTCACAATAAAATCGAAAATTTTAAAGGTTCGCTTGATAAGCTACCACATTTTTTTAGACTCTTCTATAGAAATTATATAAATGACAAAGAAATAGATTCTAATATGTTTGTAATGAGAAAGATTTATTCTAGAACATGTGATAAAAAATACCATCACAGTCTAAAAAAGGTGACAAAGAGAATAAAGTGGAGCATTTGAAAACTACAAGAGTAAAAAAAACATAGTTAAAGGCATTGAAAAAAAAACAAAAATCAGCACTAACTAAGCAAAGTAACCAATGAAACTAACTTGGAATTCAAAACCTCACAAACAAAATAGAGAAGAAACTTAATGTTTATGACTACCTACAACTCTAACTCTTTAGATTTAAACCTAGGAGATCGTGAACGTGAATTGCATCTTTTGTTCGAATATTTGTGAGGAAAACCAGTCATTGACTACGGTGCTTCGTTAGAGGAGAGCCACGCCTTCCGTTTGTTGAAGGGTAGCGCATAAGTGTTGATGGCAAAAAACATCAAGAAGGCTCGGTGGACCTCTAAGACCTTTGGATTCTTATTTTACGCGCACACAATCGGGTGGGAAATCGTTGAAAGACTTATCCAAAGTGCAAAAAAGTTTAGTTTTAAATAACACAAAGTAATCTATTGTGCCTCGCTGAGCGTAATAAGTCTTGATTTTTCAAGACCGTATGGATATTATACCAGTGGACACCTGAGTCCCTCGCAAATGTGTTAAAACCACAAAACCAAGTGTCCGCCTAGACCTGTGAAGGAAAACAAAATCAACTCGAGGAATTGGAAGACCTCTAAACTAGATAGAAAAAAATGTATTTGACAAACCTCTTATTCCTAATACATCGTGCTTAGGCGCCAACAATAGAAATTGCACATTCTACCAAATCGAAAGCGGAATGTTGGTTCCAAACACAATACGGGTGCTAAAAAAACGGAGGGGGAAGTAAACGAAAAAAAAGATGTAAGCCAAAACGTACACTAGTCAGACGTGAAATGAAGTGTGAAAAGAATTAGTGTTGGTTGCAACCACGCACCACCTCTTGGAATGGAACAAAAATATAAACGAGCAAGATATTTTGTAAAAGGTAGCTTGTTTAATATACTTGTTGATTCACCACTTGCTAATTACTATAAAATCCAATATTAGAGATGAATGTTGTTGTTACAAATGAGAGACGTAACGTAGGCGTCCAACGGTAGTAGCGCACGCATCGAGAGAAAAGCCTCACGAAATGGAAATAATATTCATTCAGCTTTAGAAACGACTTAAGCTAACACAAGGACGTTTTGAACAATGAAACAAAAGGTGATGGTAAGCCCCACCAAAGCTCAAGTACCCAAATTTGTTGTTGGGGCAAATTTGTTGTCTAACCACAAAAATTAAACCACCATTTGAAGTCATGAGGCTAGCTTGTTAAAAGGCTAACGATACCTTTTTTTGATAAAAAATAAATTCCTCCGTGTTTATTGGTTCTTTTTTCTATGCACGTTGTTTCCGGTCAGGTTCGACAACAAATTTCCAAATTTTAAGAAAGAGCAAAACACACTGAGAAATATTTCCTATATTTTAACCTTAAAAGGGTCAATGGGAAAACCTTACAAACTGTCCAAAATCGTATTGAACTACTTTATGTTTGTGCCGCATATTGTTTTGTTTGGACTAGGGTAAAACACTTTAGCACAACAAAGTATTTCTTAAACATGTAATAACACATTATGTAAATAATATATAATACCTTGTAGTGGTACTCTTGTAAATATTGTTTTTACCATTTTTCCTACAAAAAACGTGTTGGCCATTTTCCTTTCCAATTTTGCGTGGGATAAAACCATAGTAAGAAATATTTCGTATATACTGCCTGAAAAAAGACTGTGTGGACGGCGAGACTAGCTATCTGAAAGCCTCGAGATTTTTTTTTTGTGCCACATACTCTCTTGTTTAGACTAGGGTGACGTTCTTTCGCAATATAAAGTACATTACAAGCCTTGAATAATACATGATATAAAGTATTTACTCCACCATGTATAAGTGTTAGTGTGAATTTTCTTTTTCCACACGAACAAGTTATTTTTTTTGCAAAATTTTTGGTTTTAAGAAGACCTCCGATCAGAGGATGAGAATTTTGCCTCTCAATTCAATGCGTCACAAATTCTTTGACAAGTGTGGACGATTACAGATATTTGAAGTGGTGAAATAAATCAGTTAACGATTCATGCGGTAGTGTTGTGTTTGCTAGCTTCTTAGTTTTAATTGATGTGTACCTTTTGACTTACATGTAATCCATATAATGGTTTGATATATTATTAAATGTCATATCGCAATAGTTTTCCATTGCAAACTACCGTGACAATTGACTTTGATTTTTGAAGATTTTTGTAGGGTTCATGGTCACAATGTGTTGATCTAACATTATCTTATATTATCGTACAAAAAGTTGTACTAGAGAAGAGTCTTATAAATTTGGTTGTATGGAGTGCGATGTTAGTGTACGTCACTGTTGCGCACTACGTACAAGAGTTTTGTGTGTTTGTGTAGCATAATAAAGAATGGATCGTAATTTTTAACATGACTTAAGATAGAATGTATACATTATAACACGATATAACATATAGTAGTATTGTTCGTTATCCTTTATCAACACAAATATGGTCTGTAATCATTGAATCGTAACCACGCGATGTATCGACTCCCTTTGTTGTTTGATGGCCGATAATATCGAGTGTTTGAATTACAGCAACGGGTATTTAACAGTACTTAACAATTATATGCACATTATATGGAAATATATCGGTGACAACAGCGTATTTGTCGTACACTCTAGATGTCGCCTCGCGTTACCGTTAGACAATCGATCAGAGGTCACAATATGGTAACCCAAAATCCGTACCCGATCCGTAGCCGCCGAGCCGGTTTGGATCCAGTACGAATCAGGTTCCAAATTTTGGGAGCCGTCCTAATTCGGCCGGATGATTAAAAAAAAATATAATTCGGTTGAGACCGGGTAAGCAACAAACAGAAAACAATGAAGGTTTTTAAGTGTTCATTACTACACCGTGAATCGTTATTAGCGTATTGAACGCTAATTCGCAAACCTTTTTATTTTTCAAATTCTCAAATAGAATTATCCATACTATTTTGAAAAAACCCTAATTCCTAACTAAGGTAAACGATTTCTTTGAAAGTTTCTAGATTCCCAATTAGTGTTAATAACGGTAATTATTCCTATATGGTAATAAATATTCTACTCTAATAACGATTCAAGGTGTACAGTACAGTGTCCATACTATTCAACGTTATTGTAATTTGTACCATTAATTTTGTACTTATTCAGGTGCGGGTCGTCACGAGAAATAGAGTTTCGGTAAGTTTTTTTTTACGAAAATGTGTATTGGGTTACCGGGTAAAATAATAGGAGCATGCAATAAACCGACCGAATTTCAGGTGTTCAAATTTTTGAAAAAAAAAAATGTCGGATTCAGGTATTTGAATTTTTGACTTTTGTGACCCCTACAATCGATAGAATTGAGGAATAAAAATATAGCGGAAAGAAATTTGCCGATTCTCAACAGTAAAGTACCACCTTGAATTGGCACTTGTACCCTCCAGTTTGTCAAAGCTAAACCTGATTAAAATGGCCCCATGTAGCCAGCTGTCAGTGGCCACATGAAGCCTTTGCGGCCACCTGTAGTAATTCCTTAGAGCGAGCCGACAAAGCTAGGCTTTCCTGGATATATTATATTTTTCCATTGTATATCTACATTTTGTTGTCTTTTGTTTAGGGAATTGATCATGGCAGTGACTGTTTTGGTTGCGCACAGTCACTTACGTCATTTTGTCAAAAATTGTACTTTTGAAGTACACATTGGTACAAGTAAAGCACCGTTGAATCTAAATTTGACGGCCAATCGGTTAGACATGTTTGACTTTCAAAAAATTGTTTCAACCGCTTAAACTTTTGCCGCGCTTGCGAAAGTCGACCGTCATAATAAAATTAGCAATTCACACGGCCGGCGGACGTTTACGGTGACAAAATTGCGGCAACCACATGTAAATAAAATTGTTGCAGATAGTCACTTTTTGTTGTTACGTGAGGTCCACAATGAGAGCACGTTGGATATGAACTTAGCTACAAAATTGAAATTTAGTAGTCTAAATGTTACATTGAACTTAGATGCAAATTGGAACGAAACCTCAATCCTCTTTAAAATGAAGTACTATATTGTAAGTCTTGTAAGGAAATACCAAATCGCACGAAACGAAATAAACTTTGTACACTATAACAAAACGAACCGGCGTCAAAATATCAATTGAAATTAAATGAAAAAATGCGCGTCTTCACGCGCGACGAAATCAAGCCACACTATCTATGAATCAACATTCTTACATTAACAACGAAATTTCGTTTCCTGCGTTTTGGTATTTCCGTACAAGAGTTATAGTATTTTACTTCAGTTTAAAGAGGTTTGAGGTTTTGTTTCAATTTGCGTCCAAGTCCAATTTAACGCTTGGACGACTAAATTTCAATTTTGCCGATATGGGTGAACCTCCATCAGGCGAGTGGGGTTGTTTACTGGAAAAATTGCATTTTCTTACATATCCAACTCATTTTCGTACTGTTTTTTTTTTATAAATCATGATTACTGGGGATTTGTCAAGATTTTGCAAACTCTTGGGCGACAACGTCGACCGTCTGATTATGAATTATTGAAGCAAAAGGTCACTCCGTTTAGTGATTGGCTACCCTCCTCAGGTAAGACAGTAGGCAATCATCGGAAGTGTAAAATGTTTACGTGTGGAAAGGTCACGTACGAGCCACCCGCCTTCGGACATTTACCACACGCCTTCGGACATTTGCCACGCGCCTTCGGACAAGCGGGAATCAAATACAACGAAAACAACGAGAAAATGTTTGTTGAAGAATGTGCCGTGACGCCTCCTCCACTATGCGTTGAATCCGGAATTTGCGGCGCCACAACGAAGCACGAACGTCAAATGTAATCTAACTTTGAGGCTGGCTGTATGGATACAAGTTCAAATATTCTAATTTTGGAATCTTTGAATATGTTCGACGTCAGCAGAGGAACCAACGTGCACCAATCGAAATAAAGCACATACACGATAGATTTCATTGCTGACACAACCTGATGGAGAAGTGAACGAAATATTAGTGCCAGTAAACGTTTTTGTACGATTATTGTCGACGCCTAATGGAGAAGCGGCCTAAGTTCATATCCAACGTGCTCTCACCGTGGAGCTCACTTAACGACAAAAAGTAACTGTCCGCAACACTTTTATTCATATGTGGTTGTTTTGTCACCGTAAACGTCTGCGGGCCGTGTGAATTGCTAATTTTATTATGACGGTCGACACTTCGCAAGCGCGGCAAAAGTTTAAGCGGTTGAAACTTGAAACAATCTTTTGAAAGTCAAAGCTGTCAACCGATTGACCGTCAAATTTAGACTCAACGTTACTTTATTTGTACCAATGTGTACTTCAAAAGTACAATTTTTGATAAAAAGTGACTGTGGGCATTGGGCAACCAAAACAATCACTTCCATGATCAATTCCCTTTATATTTTGCAATAAGGGCAGTCGTCCATAAGGTGTACGGACACGCGTACGGACACGTTTACATTAATGTTTCTATCAACTATATACCAGGTCGTGCCAGCAAGGCATCTATCGCCTACGTGCTTCATTTCAATTGGAACCACGTAGGTTTCTGTTCAGACGGCTTGGAATATTTAAAGATTTTTAATGCACAAAATCTGAACAGCGTATCTGTACGGACAGATGAAATTTAGGATTTTTAAAACGGTGTTATATAATAAATTATAGTTCAAAAGTAGGTGACCTTACGCCCATACAATATGCCTATTGTACGCAAAACATACAATATGCCCTTAAGACCCATATTGTATTGGCCGCAAAATGAAATAAAATAGGGACAGGGTTGAGTTGCACATCGATCGATAGAGAATTTAGCGACATGTCTAAATTTTGAAAAAAAATCGGACAAAAAAAAATCTTTCTGGGAGTTTTGAGGGACTTTATGTTTAAACCGTCAGATTCGGACGATCGGACGGTCGCTGATCAAAGTAGGTGATTTTAAAAAGATCACATGAAAAGCCCATAACACAACTTACGAAAGGACAATCTGTCATATTAGCGTCTTCAATTTTGAGGGCCACACTAAATAAAGCCTCAAATTGACCAACCAGGCAGTATGGGACGAAAAAAAATAAAAATTACACACTGCCAAAAAAATTACCAAAACCTACGGACCAACCCCGTTGGTGCCTTTTCCCCCGGAATGTCATCCTACGCCGTGTCAGTTCGCTAAAAAATTTCGTCAGGCGGCGTGCGCTGTACTTTGATCTTACGTCAGATTCGGACGTTCGTACAAGAGTGTGCACGACGCACACACATACAGTATGCCTAAGTTGCGCGAGTTTTGTGCAAAGTTTTGTGCGCCTACCAAAGGCCTACCGTAAAAAAACCTACTTTTGAACTATGTAATAAATTAATAACTTTTTACGTGCATACTTTATGATTGTACACATTATGCCATTATGTTTTAAACGCAGGGTCTTTTCCGCGAAGGAATAGATGGGTCAGAGGATATCCTTCGGCAAAGATTTTCTAGTAGCTTCCGGTCGATTCGAATCCACCCTGTACGAAGGCACATGGCAAAGATCACATGGCCTTTGCCAGATGTTAGCTTGTAATCGCTCGTCCGCCGTGGATCATATCTTTTGTTTCTAAGTGTACCAATGGACACGTCACGTGTGTGGCGAGTGTCCACCTGGAAGACAGTGGAGGAGATTGTCCAGATTTTCCAGACATTGGACAGAATGTCCAGGAGCGTTCGTTTCGAAAACTCAAAATCGGACGGTCAAAGTATATGCCCAAAATTTCGGAGAATCCACCTCACCCTAATCTAATAATATTGATCTCATGATTGCGAGTGTGTAGGATTCTTTATAAATGAGCGACAGTACAATCAAATTACGGACAGAATCTATTTGCATATAAAGGTTTTCTTTGTAGGATCGTAAGGAGACTCTCTTTGATGACTGACAAAGGGCTCCGCACGTGTAAAGGTCAAAAGAAAGAGAAATATATTGACATGTCAGAATAAAAGTACAATCAGATGTCGGTGATATAAAGACTCGTATTAAGTATTAGGGTAACCTTCCATCAGGCGAAAAGTGGGGTTGTTTACTGGAGAAAGTACTGTTTCGTACTAGGCCGTACTGTTTTTTTTTTTTTTTTTTCAAAAGATGTTTACTAAAAATTCGTTGAGATTCTTCAGACTTCTTGGAGAGAACTACCACCGTCCGATTTTCAATTTTCGACGCAAACGCTTCTTGTTTCCAGTACGTAGCTAGTCTCCTCCAACTGTCCTCGGGAGGAGAGTTTGTGATTACTGGACGCCTGTTTTGGTCCACTTGTAAAGTCAGAGTCGATCCACGACAGACGTGAAGTAATAAACTTACATGTGGCAATTGGAGTGTACCGTGTGACATGAAAGCCAGCCTGTTCGACGACAAAAAAATCTTGGTTGTATGGTCGACGACAAAAAAAACTTTGTTTGTAGGACATCCTGTGACGTCTCCTTCATAAAAGTGCGATACAGCGATTTACGTACAAATGGTACATCCTTGGACATTTGTACAAACTTTAATTTTGCAACGGTTTTCGTGGCCGTTGATACCACAACAAGCGTAAGAACGTTCAGATTGTACATTAGCGTGACGCTACTAGATATTTTAATCGGCGTCCGCCCGTACACATACGCAGCTGCGATTTTGTCCTTTTGGAAATGATGATTATTCCTGGGCGGCTCAAAAGGTCCTACGTGGTACCAATCGCAATCTAACACCTCATTCACTGGCACGACCTGATGGAAGGGTGCTACAAATTTTACTCCCAGTAAACGTGTTCGTACGATTACTGGGAACGCCTGATGGAAGGTTACCCTTAGACAATCTTTCCTATATTAAAGTCTTCGATCAAAGCGACGAGAGATTGTCGTTTGCGCAATGTATTCTCTTGCTTTGTCGGTTAGCACTGTACTGTAGTTCTGACGAATCCACTTAAAAATCTTGGATCTGCGAGAAAGGATCACCGTCCACACGATTTAAGCGAAATCGAGGCATTGTGCCACGTGTATTATGATGTTTTACAGTACAGAACGCGCTTATTGGTTCATACTTCATACTGACAGCCGTGGGTTGCGTCACATTTAAAACTTTTTTTTTTCAAAATGACCGCCCTAGAAAACGACGGTGAAATTTCAAATTTGGACCTTCCGGCGGTATACTGTACAAGAAAAAAATTTAAAGTGCCTGCCCGAATTGCCACGCTGGCATCTCCGGTTTCACTTGGATAGAAGAGAATGAGAAAAAAAAAAAAAAAACATAAAAACAGGGTGATTTTTTTTTCTTCCGCAATCCACTCTTTAGTCCCAAGAGAATGTCGAGGAACAGGGAAACACGCCATTACAGGGTTTATGTACGGATATGGATTGTGTACGGATAGGTGTTTGGGATTGACATTCCCAGTCTCCCACGTTTTTCGGATCACGTTGAAAGTGTACGGACGTCCACATAAATGTACTATTGAACTCGCACATGCAAAGAAAGCTTGGGAAGAAATCCTAAAAATTGACAACTCTGATCGCCCGGAAGAACGAATCTTAGAGGAACGAAAGCTGCCACGTGGCATTTGCTCAAACCCTTTCTTCTTCGGGTGACGCGACAAGTGAGAAGCCATGGCTACCACCATGGTCATCGCGACGATGCTGATATTAGCCTGCCACGTGTCCCTTGCCATGGGATATTATCCTGTATATGATGTAGACATGGAGGAATCTGACCGTACGTTTTCCCCTCCATGACCCTTCTTTTCCCCGCCTTCTTGGTCTCCAGTCCATGGTCTTCGCACGTGTGAAATCTCTCCACTGCTATTTCATTTACTCCATTCTTTCTCTTCATTCGTCGGTTTCCATACCATGGTCTGTGCACGTGCGAAATCCCTTTCATTAGCCTTCCTTTTTTTTCCCTTCTGTCTCCAGTCCATTGTCTTCACACGTGGGAAATGCTGACCTGATTCGCTAAATCTGACTCGTCTGTCGCTGCTGTGCTGCTGCAGTTGTTGCGTTGGAGTTTGTGAGGGATGCCACGGCGAACCCGGACGGCTTTCCGGAGATCGTATGTGGATCGGAGGCTTTCTCGTGCAATGCAGAAGGTCGCGTGACAGAAGCGTACGTTATATTCCATGCGTGCACTCTCGGCTGGGAAAATTTCGCACTGAATTTCGCACTAAATTATACATTAAATCTCACACTAAATGTCGCAATGAATTTTGCATTAAATTTTGCACTGAATCATACATTAAATCTCACACTAAATGTCGCACTTTTCGCACTAAATTTCGCACTGAATTATACATTAAATATCACACTAAATGTCGCACTGAATTCTGCACTTAAATCTGCATCATAGGCTGCATGTACTCCTCGGCTGCGGTGAACTGTCGCAAGTTGTCGCACTGAATCTCGCACCCAATCTTGTACTGAATTTTGCTTCAAAGGCTGCTTGAACACTGTTGAAAGGAATACTGCACAATTGTCGAACTGAATGCCAACTGAATGTCGCACTGAATGTCACACTGATTTCTGATTTGAAAAATGAATACATTCTGTTCAATGTGCTTCTTTTTGCGATGATTGGGTGCTGGCAAGGCGTAAGGGTCTTAGTGGGGCAGGTGAAGGGGGAGGCAATGGGGAAGGAAGAGTGGGAAAGGGGAGAGGAGGGAGAGATGGAAAGGAAGGAGAGGAAGGGGATACAAAGGACTCGTTTACCAACCAATGGGAGGGGAGCAGATAATCGTTTGGGTCTATAAGAGAATAAAGAGGGGAGGGGGAGAGAATTAGGGATGTCGTCCAGCAAACGAATGGCCATTTTCAGATGAGTATGTAGGGGAGGGAGGCTGAGCAGGAGAAGGGAGAGATGGGAGGGGGAGAATACAATAACTTAAATTAGACTTATCGGTCTTGGAGGGAAATTGAAGGATGAGGGAGCCCAAAAGGGAGTAGGATTATGTCTTTGGCTACATAGAAAAAAAGGGGGGAAGGACGGGGGGGGGAGAGAGAACTAAGATATCTTATCCAATGACCAATGAGAAAAGGGGTGCAGATATTTAGGCGCATTAACCCTGGGAGGGGAAATTGCGGCGGAGATTGGCAACCTCACTAAATTGAAAACTTTGTGAGTGAACACATCTTATGCTCAAGAAGGAAAATATATAAATCTATACCTGTGTATTATGAAACAAGATACCAAAATTGCAATTACTTTTTTTTTTTTTTTTAGGTTTTGGTCATGGGCCTGAAAAAGGAGGTGCGACGTGGGGGTTTGTCGGGTGTTGTGATTTGTTTTTGTTTCTGTCTTTTTTTTGCTTTATAGAAGAGAATATCGTCTTGTTTAAGGTGTGTTCACCCCTTTTTTACAGAATAGTAGGGTTCAATCCAACTATTACAACTTGAAGTCCAACAAAATCATGTTTATAGATGATTTGAATTGGGTTGGGATATAGAAACTTCGCATGTACTTGCTAAACATTGGTAATCAGTTTGTTTTATGGTGGTGTATATTAAGAAGCCTAGACTAATACTGACTTAGAAGCATTTGAGCGGGGGCGAGGGATGGTGGGGTGCGGATAATTGGTCTCATAGAGATCTATCGAGCAACGAATTGGGTGGAATTATTCCACAGTCCATTGGTCAACTGACCAACCTCGAAAACTTGTAAGCCTCTTAAGGCTTTTCTTATGCTATGCATCAAAAGTGTACTAGAGATGGTTATGGTTTATGATGGAGGAAAAAGGGGAGACATGAATACTTTTTTATGTTAATTAATGAATCAAATTTGAGTAACAATTAAAAATAATTGTTGATAAACATTCAATAGTAACAAAAAGTAGTAATTATTGTTTTCATGTTATATCTATATGAAATAGTAACAAAACTAGTAAATTTTGTGTTCATGTTGTGTACAATTTTTATACAAGTTTTTTCATTTGAAAAAACTGAGCAATGTAATGCAGGAAAGGGAGAGGGTGGGGAGATAATAGGCACTATTGTTATTGTGTGTGAATTTTGATATCGATTTTTTGTAATGCCGCTCATCCGGTGGTGAGTCACGACCGATATGCCGAGTAACAATAATATTGATGAAGGACCGGGTCTTCTAACAGTTATTATCGGGTGTTGATCATCAATTAACTTTTGCTGGTATGGCTGCATTTTCGGCTATATAATTATTTGTGATGTTGTGTTTTTGTACTATAGGAAGAGTGCGTTTTTATCAATTTATATTTGTTATGTTGTCTAAACGTAAAAGTTAAATGTCTTGCAGAGTATGTTATTGCATACAGCAACGTTACTACAAGTTTTTGTTCCCGATAAAAACGTGACATAACAAAAGTACTTGTGTCAAAAAATGTCCAAAAGAAATTGCTTCTAAGCCCACAATGATCAGCCACGTAAACAGGTTGTCAGATTCACCAAAATCTTTCCTTACTGTTATATGCCTACGAGAGAGGAGCTATCATGTAACTCAGTGATTGTTCAGTAACTTCGACGTTTCCTTGTTACTATAAAACAATCACTCTTCGGTAGTTACAGAACAGTTTTTAGATTAATTCAGTCACTGTTCTTTTCTTGATTTGTTACAATTATACACTGTTTTGTTAACATTATACAGTGATTATCTGTTATATAGCGAAAATGTATGTTTAGAACACTGAGTAGTGTGTGTCACTGTTTGGTAATTACCAAAGACTCTTTATTATTAATAATGAAACGTTGCAACTACTATGTGTACTTTTATCCTTCCCAAAACTTTCCTATTCTTTGCCGCTCAAGAATCAGGAATATAACAGGTGAAATTGCTGACCCAAATTCGAGCTAAGTAGTACAATGTTAATCCAAAATGGTGTAGTAGAGCTCGTAAATGTAGTTGGATGAAGTAACACTAGTTATTTTTCAAAGATAATATCGTTTAACACATTTCAACTTGTTTAAAAGAAGGTTCAATTCACAACCAAATTTCCTATAAACCAAAAATCAACTAATTTTTTTTGAATTTTTGTAGAAGTGTTGGTGAAAACCCTCTAGATGTATTTACTTATAGTATTTCATACTTATGTTGGTTCATAACCTACGAGCCTATACTAATTTGAATGCAATTCCCGGGGCTGGTTGTTTGGGAATACTCGATATTGCAGATGGTTAGAGAACAACGAATTGAGTGGAAGCTTTCCTGACTTCCGTCAACTGAAAACCCTCTATCAATTGTAAGACGTTTTTTTAAAAAACATTCCAAGAGGATAACTTTGCACAATAGAGTCGGTTACAGTTGGTTAGAGGACGTACAAAATCACAATGTAGATGTTCTATTAGTAACCGAGATGCCAAAAAGAGAAGCTTTTCTTAAAACCATCATGCAAGATTGAATAGTCGACTTTTAATGTCTTTCAACATTTATAAGATCGCCACATACACTACACAGTGCTAAATAAAATAGTTTGATTTAAAAATTCATGCCTTTATACCAAGTGGGTTTTTAATCACAAAATACGTCGTCTAATCTTGTTTCAAATCCATCAGCTACAACATCAAATCAATTCGAGACTTATGTTTATCTTTTTTTTTTTAATTGTGATAGTGGGTATAAAATTTTTACATGCATTTTCTAGGAATTCATACTAAAGAATTGTTTTGTCTGCAGCTTGTACCCTATAATGACTAAAAATTACGCCGGAGGATGATTTTGGTGGGTTGGGAATTTCTGGTGCTACAGAAATTTAGCTTTCAACCAGTTGAATGGAAGAATTCCATGGTCTATTGGTCAACTCACATCCCTCATTTTCTTGTAAGACTCATGACACCGGTTTTTCGTACCCATTGAAAGTGTATGTAGTAAGGTGCAATAAGAGTAGTAATAAATATAACTACAATAGTAACAATGATAGCAATAACAATAACAATAACGATAATAATATTACTAGTATACAAAGCTAACAAGAAATAATAAGGATGGATATATATTGATAAATAATAAAAATTCAGTAAATAGTAAAAGTAAATGACTAATAATAATTAATATATAACATAGATCAACAATACCAAAAAAGACATGATAAGAAATGTGCAATTGCAATGTATAAGCATTAGAAAGGACACGAAACTTTTGAAGAAAATATGTCAAAAATATCAAAAATATGAAAGGAGAAACAAAACTAAGCAAAGAGAAGTAAAAAACACCAATGTTTGACAAATGATATTGTTAATCTACTCCGATTACAACTTAAGTAGTTAAATAATTTCATTAACAATTTTGGTGATAACCTGTATCTGCTGAAACAAAGACACCAAACTTTTTTTTGTTCGATATACTTACCAAAAAATCATTCCAATTTTTCCAAGTGTAAAACCTTATACCTTATAACTAGCCGCGAGGCGCTTTTTGGGGATTTTGGGATACGAATACCCGTTTTCACAGATTCTTAAATAACAACCAATTGAGTGGAAGCATTCCATCGTCCATGTTTCGATTGACAACCCTTGAAGGCTTGTAAGGCACATGCCACTATGGTCATGTTATATGCATAAATAGTGTTCATAAATGCGTGTTAAATGGTTATGGTTTTGCAAAATGTATTCAACCACATGGAATATTCAAACACATGGAATATAGTTTTTAAATTGTTGAGAGTTGGCTCAATTAATGAAAATTATGCATTGTTCTCCTTGTTTCTTGTTTTCTTTCATTTTTTTTTATTTTGAATATGCGAATTTTGTTTTAAAAAATTGAGTGTTTTTTTTTCCTAGTATTAACACTAAAGTTGGAAGTAAATGAGCGGGATTTTCGGTTAACTATGCAAATCTGTCCGTTTTGCACCTTGCTTAACTTCCCCATATTCGAGGCAAACATGCTGATCGATGTATCCCCGTCTTAAAATATTCATTTTGTTTGAAATTTATTTATGTCGCTTTACTTTGTTAGCTAAAAAACAAGAAAAAATTCTGTATCTTTTGGATTATTATAGTTTTGTTTAAGACCAAAGCCAATAGCATGAAAGCAAGATCCATCAAGGTGGAACCAAAAAACGCCTGTTTTCACATTTTTGGGACGTGCTGTCATACGTTTCTCCGTCAAAATAAAATTGCTTGGTGCAAAAAAGTTATGATGTGTGCTTTCTGGTCTTAAATACCTACCCAATTTCTATGCTTGTACAATCGTAAAGCAGATATAACATTATTTGCTTTTGTAAAGGTTTGTTTTTTAAAGGTAAATCTTGTAAAGTGATCTTGTTCAATGTCTTCTAAATGAGGGCTCATATTCAATAGTTGCAATTTGAAGTCTATACAAAATCATGACTAATTTTTATGTGAATTGTTATTGTTGGATAATACCCTTCACATGGGCTTATCAAGAAAATATGCTCAATGTCTTTTGGGGTATAACCTCTTATTAACCAGAAGGCCTTTTTCTTGGTGTCGGTGGTTGGGCGTGACCGGTGTCACAGACACTTGGGTAACAACATGTTGGGTGGAAGAATTCCATGGTCTATTAATCAAAACATATCCCTTAACGTATTGTAAGTCACATAACCTTATGGTTACGCTTTTATATTTATAGTGCACTTTTTATATTTATGGTTTGTGATAGGGGAAGGGAACAAAAGGTGTTGTGAATGAAAACCATGTGGTTGGAAAAGATTGTAGTTTGCAGTTTTAGATTTTTGTCCTCTACTTTTAGCGGATATTTTCTCATAAAAGATTGTAGAGGTTACAATTTATGTATTCTTTTGTCTATTATTATATATCAAAAGTGTATTAAAAACATTGAAGGTGTGTTGCAAAGCCCATTCACCATATAGTATATTATACGGATTTTGATTCTCTAATAGATGAGAATGCGTCTTTTTTCTGTTCGTATTTTATTTTTATAGTGGAAGTTTGTTATCGTAAGTAGTTCTTCTTTTCAGAGTTGAAAAGAGACATTTTAGGAATGTTCACAGTCAAGAATACTAATTACACGCACCAAATGTATAATCCTTAAATACATCTTTATTCATTTGTTAGTCTTATTTCCAAAATGAGCATTTCAATTATTCTAAAAATGTGTTTTTCAAATGCAAATTCTCGTCTTGTTTCAGGTTGAGATCTTAATTCGAATTCCTGTTTACGCATGTAAGACCTAGTGAATATCTCGTTTATTATGGTTCGTTCCACATGGATTAAGGTCCATCTCTTCATGAACATTACAGTTTTTAAATGTGTTGTCGTGGATTCTTAACTTGTCAAGTAATTTTACTTTTACTATTGCGCATTATATTCTACAGTGATATTTCAGGCAACTACTTCAGCGACCCTTTTATTAGAGTCAATAAACATCCAACATGTGATGAGCTGAGCGCCAATTGCTTGTTTTCCTCAAGCCTCCCAAAAGGTTGCAATCCCAGACTTCAACGATGGAAAAGCGAGTGTGCGGCATTTTGTGACGCTGGCCAATCCGGAGGACCTTGTGCGGGAGGCGGTATTTGCTCCCTCGATACAAACGGGACCTCACGTATTTGTAAATGTCATTCAGGATACAACAATCTCGCGAGAAAGTTCAGTTGCATATGTATGTTTTCTTTTGACAAAATGCACACTAGTAACGATATTGTTTTCCACGAAAATGAAAACGGCTTGTTGAATTGATTTTCTTTTATGGTCACGCTTCCTGTTTGCCAATAAGATATTCATTTTTTGTATTTGTGCACGTTTGGTCGATGATTTTGATAATGTTTAAATGTGGAATGTATTATCGATGGCTTAGGTGACATGGTGTCACTCTCTGCAAGGCAAAATTTCAAAAAAGATTGGAATTAACCACAAAGAATAGTTCGAATATGTTTTCTTTTTTGTACATGCTAACTTGAATGCATTGGAGGGTGTATTATTAAATAGGAACACTCGGAAGGGATACAATGTTAAACAAAGAAGTATAATAGCGATGCAATGCCAAGAAAATTTTCTCAAAAATTCATTTTGTTGTCAATCGTAATCAAAGTAAACAATGTGTATGTTTGCAAAATGTTGCTATTTTCTTTATTGAATTTGAATTTAAACAATTTGATCTATGTTTTGTGACGATTCCCCACAGACAGAAGCTTATGGTATATTTTGCGTAATATAGCTTTTCTAAATGATAGTTGAGTTATCTAAAGATTTTCATATACTTGAAATATTTGAAGTAACTTAATCTGGTAAAAGATTTTCTTTAAATGAATAAAAATGGAGTAAATCTAAATATACATAACAATTGGAACCTTTCTCTAATTCAGCTTATCTTCTCCTGACCTCTCACTCTACCGCCCAACTTGCCACCTACTGAACTTCTCTCACATTATTGCCATCTCCTTTTTCTCCTGTCTTTTCAACTTTTTACCTCTACCTTCTCCTCTAAGTCTTTTTCCTTCATAACTTCCTCTCAACCTCAACCCTCCTCCCTTAACCTATAACTACATGTGATAAAAATATTGAAGTGGAAAACATTAATTTGTGTACTACCTCCCTGATGAATATTGGGGCTTCCAATGAAGTCCACTTTTTGAAAAAAAATGTTCTTTTTGTGACACTTGATTGACAATGAAGCTTTTTCTCTCAATGTTTTTGTAGTGTCAAAATCACCTCCCCCTCAATCTCCTCCCATCCCTCCACCTTCCCCACGTCTTCGCCGACCCCCTCCTCGTTCAAGGCGTCCACCATTTTCTCCCCCTCCTCGTCCACGGCGTCCACCATTTTCTCCCCCTCCTCGTTCAAGGCGTCCACCATTTTCTCCCCCTCCTCGTTCAAGGCGTCCACCATTTTCTCCCCCTCCTCGTTCAAGGCGTCCACCATTTTCTCCCCCTCCTCGTGCAAGGCGTCCACCATTTTCTCCCCCTCCCTCTCGTCGTCCACGATCCCCACCTCTTAAACTCCTCCCTCCTCCCTTTCCACCTCCACAATTCCCACTTCCTCCCCCGCAGTCCCCACCGCCTCTTTCATCCCCTCCCCCCTCTTCTCCTCCATCATCCCCGCCTCTTGCCTCTCCTCCACGAACACCACCTCCTCGCTCCTCTCCTCCCTCATCTCCTCCAAAATCCCCGCCTCCTCGTCTCTCCCCCCCTCCCGTTTTTCCTCCACGAACCCCACCTTCTCGCTCCTCTCCTCCCTCACCTCCTCCACAATCCCGGCCTCCTCGTCTCTCCCCCCCTCCCGTTTTTCCTCCACGAACCCCACCTCCTCGCTCCTCTCCTCCCTCACCTCCTCCAAAATCCCCGCCTCCTCGTCTCTCCCCCCCTCCCGTTTTTCCTCCACGAACCCCACCTCCTCGCTCCTCTCCTCCCTCACCTCCTCCAAAATCCCCGCCTCCTCGTCTCTCCCCCCCTCCCGTTTTTCCTCCACGAACCCCACCTCCTCGCTCCTCTCCTCCCTCACCTCCTCCAAAATCCCCGCCTCCTCGTCTCTCCCCCCCTCCCGTTTTTCCTCCACAAACCCCACCTCCTCGCTCCTCTCCTCCCTCATCTCCTCCAAAATCCTCGCCTCCTCGTCTCTCCCCCCCTCCCGTTTTTCCTCCACGAACCCCACCTCCTCGCTCCTCTCCTCCCTCACCTCCTCCTCCACAATCCCGGCCTCCTCGTCTCTCCCCCCCTCCCGTTTTTCCTCCACGAACCCCACCTCCTCGCTCCACTCCTCCCTCACCTCCTCCAAGATCCCCGCCTCCTCGTCTCTCCCCCCCTCCCGTTTTTCCTCCACGAACCCCACCTCGCTCCTCTCCTCCCTCACCTCCTCCAAAATCCCCGCCTCCTCGTCTCTCCCCCCCCTCCCGTTTTTCCTCCACGAACCCCACCTCCTCGCTCCTCTCCTCCCTCATCTCCTCCAAAATCCCCGCCTCCTCGTCTCTCCCCCCCCTCCCGTTTTTCCTCCACGAACCCCACCTCCTCGCTCCTCTCCTCCCTCACCTCCTCCTCCACAATCCCGGCCTCCTCGTCTCTCCCCCCCTCCCGTTTTTCCTCCACGAGCTCGCTCTTCTCCTCCCTCATCTCCTCCTCCAAAATCCCCGCCTCCTCGTCTCTCCCACCCTCCCGTTTTTCCTCCACGAACCCCACCTCCTCGCTCTTCTCCTCCCTCATCTCCTCCTCCACAATCCCCGCCTCCTCGTCTCTCCCCCCCTCCCGTTTTTCCTCCACGAACCCCACCTCCTCGCTCCTCTCCTCCCTCATCTCCTCCACAATCCCCGCCTCGTCTCTCCCCCCCTCCCGTTTTTCCTCCACAATCCTCGCCTCCTCGCTCTTCCCCTCCTTCCTCCCCTCCCTCTCCTCCTCATCCCAGCCGTCTGTAGAGGAATTAAAAGTATGTGGTAAAATCTGTATGTGGAGGAAAAGGCAATGCAGGTGCTAGAAGCAATGCAGGTGGGAGAACTTAAAAGATGGTGGTGACGGCAATTCACGGTTTTTTAAATGGTGGTGAAAGTAATTCACGTTTTTTTAAATGGTAGTGACGGTAATTCACGTTTTTTTAAATGGTGGTAATTCACTCTTTATTAAATGTGGAAGCAATTGAGAGGAAAGGTAAAGGTAATTTGGACGTCTAAGTTACCGATTGAATTTATGGCAGTTTCTAAACTGGTTAGTCATAGTTTAATCAGTGATAATTGATTAAAGTAAGTTAAATTTTATAGTCAGACGAGTTCTTCTGTTGTTTTGTGAAACATTTTGTTTGCTCTTTTGCATCGTTGTTTTCTGTGTGAATGGCAGTTGACATTGTATTTTGGAACAAGATCTTGAAAGTGATACTTTTCAAAAGTACCAAAAGCTTATTATTTCAAGATCGGTAAAAGTCTAAGCACATAAAACTTCACTTAGAGGCTATCTGCAAAATGGTGTGGACTTGACTTTTCTTATTTTCATTCAATTAATTCCTTTCTTTATGCAATAACATGTCTAAATGCATGGCTTCTTATAGTGACCATGGTCAGGTTATTAGCCCAAAACCTAACATGTTCAAATAGGATAGCGCAAACTTTGTTGTTTCACTTGTTGTTAGGCGAACACATCTGGTAGACAAAGACTAAGGTTGATTAGGGTAAACCTATTGTGAACGAACGACAGATCCAAGAAGTTTTGGGGGAGAAGATGTAAAAAGATTTTGCTTCTTAAGTGTCCTTCATTTCAACAAAATTGCATGTGACATCATCGATTATGAATGGCGTTACATGTGGATCAAAGTAAAAAAGAGAAAAAAGGAGAAAAGACACGCCATGCAAGAGAATTATAGCTTTCGAGACAATCTGAAGAAGACTATGAGTGACATTTGCTAACTGAAGCTCTTTCTTTGAGGGTTGGCGACTTTGGGTGATAACGTTATAGAGAATCAAAAGGTCACGCTAATGGAGACGCTTCAGTTGGATTTGTTCTTTGTTTGAGGTGTAAATGATAGATTGGGCTCTACTGTGTTTTTTTAAACAAACCTATTTCTTATTAGGTGTGGGTCTCGAAAAGGACATCAAATACGCAAAGGGAAATGCAGTTTAACACACAACGCACATAGAGTGAGGTTTTAGCAATTCAAACACAAAATAGTTAATTGCGACAGTTCCTGTGCCAATAAATTAAAAGTCAAACAGTCAGCATTACAAATTCATAAGATTAAATGTGATCGATATTAATTTACAGGGATACTACTTTAACGATTTTTATAAAGCAAATTATTTCAATATTGAGTACAAAACCGAATAGTACGCCATTGTTTGGGTGAGAATGAATTAAATGCTAAAATTCAGCGACACTTCTAAAAACCATGCCACCGGAAATAAACACCGATGTAAAAATGGAGTTATTTGATCGTGGATGAATTAAGTCAAAAAGAACTTACAAAACCGAGCTAAATTTAACTCAAGTTTATTTGCTAATTTACCTGTAATACGTCACTTTAATTAGACTCTAACAGAATAGGGCTCCATTGATAAAGTGTAAAAAATGGTTGATGTTAAACAAATAACAAAATATCTAAAAGCACTCGGGATGATACTACAAAGTTGTGAATGGAAGTGAACAATATGACTCCTCCCTACACAGAGTGAACTGGGGAGGCCATTGAGGCCTTTTCCAACTTTTCAAGGCTTCTTAATCAGACTCCTATTACCATGCTTAACCAGTTGGAGGGTTATGTCTCAAAACACAAATGAGGGAAGTTAAGAGCAAAGTATTGATAAGAAAGTACCAAACTCCCTTTCATGCATTTGTAGATGAGAGGGCATGGCGACTCATTGGTAATTGGGCTACCAATTTTGAGATGTAAGAGGGAACACTAAATGCCGCACGATACGCAGGGGCAAGATATCGAGTTTGTGACATATTCCGCAAGGAGACCACAAATAACAAAAATCAAAAGAAACTTGTCCCCAAAACGATGAGACAGGAGACCAAGACGGTAGAGGGCAAAACGGTAGAGGGCAGACGAGGCCTTTGGGGATCAACAAGGAAACGCCAACCTTTATTTTGTCGCGGTAACAAGCCCTCTTATGGTTTTATGTCCCACTTGTCGTCAACCCGAGCATTTGTGTACGAGATGTCCGATGCAGCTTAGTCCCCTACAATAGTCACGAAAGGTCAAGGAGGCTAGTTACGACAAGGAGGGTGAAGGTGGCAAGAGAATGGGAGCGGGAGGTCAAGGGGACAGATTGGGCCATCCAAGCGTTGGCATGTCTCAAGAGCAGTTGAGGAAAGTTTGAATCTCGACAATTGAAGAGACAAATATCCCCAATGCACTTAAGGCAAAGAGCTCTATAGAAAAGGCCACCTACACAAACTACGATTACAAAAATCAGATGGAGGCATGGTGCTTTTGGAAGGACAGATTCCACGAGGAAATTCAACAATGTACAACCTTGAACACCATGACAAAGAACTTGGTGTGCTAGAAGACCGAGTGGATCAATTTCTCCTCCCCAAGTGCGACTAAAGACATAGGCGAGTAGGAAAGGGGAAGGGTGTTGTGGAAGGCACTTCTAGACATGAATTAACTCATGTTTTCCCTCATTGGGAAGCAAGAGAGGTTATAGAAAGAATATAAGGATAATAAAAAGAAAATGGGAATTCCCTGTATTTTCTATTTTTTGCGTTCGACCTAACAAAGAAGAGTCCTACGAAACGTCCAAGCTCCGTGGCCATTCTACCCAAACCTTCGAAGAAAGACACATAAAGGATGAAATTAGGGGGAAATGGAGGCAGAGGCTACCTCCCTCATTCACAGGGCTCATTGTGAAGGATGGTTGGGAATAGGAAATCCTAAGGGGCCCCTCCAAAATGTCACAAAAAATAATACAAGATCTAAACAGGAGATCGCAAAATCTTGGGACAGGTCTTTCTAAAATCCTTTAAAAACATGGTCATTCCTCGAGCATAATTAGGGAAAGGACTGAAACATGGAATCTCCCCGTGAGAAAACTCTCCTGGAAGCTTCTCGCCAATTTTTGGAAGATATCGGAAAGAGCTTTTACGGCCACAGACCATTATCTAAGGCCGAAACTCGTCCCATTATTTGAGGTCATCCCATCTCCGAATGCACATGGATGTGTGACAAACTTATTCGAATTTTAGAGTAAGGTCAAAATTTGGTCTCTAAAGGGAAGGAGGATCAAAATCTGAAACAGGGGAAAAGGTACAGCTAGAGGGGAAAAGAGGCTGTTGCGACCTGCATAGAACCTAACATTGTGTAGTTAGATTTGAAAGTTTTTTCTTTTGGTTGTCCTTGGAAAATTCCACATGATGGATTTGCAAGAACTTTTAAATGTTTTTTGGCAGAAACAAAATCTCAAGAGTGAAGTGGCGGTTGCATGGAAGGCATCCACCATCAAAACCATTGATCCTTTGCCTCCCGTGCATAATATAGGGTGAATTGCTTACCCACGTAAATGGAGTGCCTTTGAGGAAAGTAGTCTTCAAAACCTATGGGTGGCTACCATTGATGATTCTACTGTAAGTTTTAAGTTGAATAAATACGAGGGATTCTGACATTGAATCGTAGATACCAAGCCTCTTCCCAACGTGATCACATTGAAACGTAGATACTAGGCCTCTTCCCAACCCTCTTCCCAACCTGCTCACAACCGCGACACTTAACAGATTTTGAAAAGCAACGGCCTAAGGGGTATAAAAAGTAGCTTCGAGCTCAAGAAAGTCGGCCAAGGGAATCACGTAGTATTTGACATGATTCCAACCTTGAAAATCAAGTTCATGACGATGTGAAATTTGCCATGTGACTATCACTACCTTTTTTTGTAGTTAAAGGTGATCAATTTGAATTACTTTTGGGTACCCAAACTTGGTCTCGGTTAGGGGCAACGATTAATTTTGAATTCCAACAGTTTTTCATCAAACAATAAGTTGGCCCAAAGCTTAAGGTGTTATCAATAATGAATAGAGGAGGTTGTCAATATCATAGAGGTACACGTTAGCCTGTTTATACATGACTATCGGATATGACCAACTTGGACACAAGAAATTTCGAGTCCACTCGCAAAAGATTGTACCACGACATCTAACAAATTGAGGATACTAGGAACTAGGACCATAGATATTGAAAATGCATAAAACATGTGGCTCGTTTACGTCATGGAACATGCGACAACTTTACAACAGGAAGGCTCCGTCCTACTTGAAACAAACATCATTCGTCTTCTAGCTGAGCCTCTTTTTTTTGGCATCTCAACCTCACCTGCATTGTCTTTCTAAACTTTTTCTCTGATAGCAATTTCTGTCTCAAATTCTTGATAAGTTTCAAATGTGATTTTCACAGTTTTTATGTATTTAAAGGGATCCACACATTTCCCTTCATCCATTACCACTAGATATTTTACCAAAATTATGTTTTTCTTGGCAAGATCATAAACTCTATATCCCTTTACATCCTCATCACAACTTAATAAATATCAGGTTTGCCTTTTGCATCTATTTTCCAACTGGCTTTATCTGTGTTCATACTATAAACTTGACTTTCGAACACTTTTAGATGAGATATATATGGGTTTCACCTTTCCATCTCTCATAAGATGTTTCTTCATTAATGGTTGAGGTAAGAAATCTCTTTTTAAGATAGTTAGCACAGTTCATAGCCTCTCCCTAGAACCGTCTTCCTATTTTTATATTCGTCATCATGCTTACGGAAGTATCTCTTAAAGTCTTATTCAGTCTTCTAGCCACCTCATTCTGTTCTAGATTATAAGGAATAGTCTTTTGATGTTGAATTCCCTCTTTTCTGAAAAATTCTTCAAACTGATTGAAAGCATATTCTCCTGGATTATCACTCCTTATTTTTTTGATACAAGTTCCATGGATTTTTTCACTCCATGCTTTATATTCCAAAAAATACCTTAAAGCTTTGGACATGGACTTAGGAGTAAACTTGGGAGTATCTAGACCAATCATCTGTGATAGTGAGCATGTACCTCTTCCCACCAGCTGATGGGACTTTACTGAAACTCTGAGACCTCCATTGGCCCTCAAAGTATGCAGATCCAAAAGAAGCTAATCTAGATAGTGCCGACTCCAAGTTAATATAAACCCAAGTGACTGACCCATTGACAGTCAGAACCCCAATATTGATTCACCCCTGTGAAATAACACTTTCTGTGTGCTCAGTTCCACCACAGAATGCAAAGTTAGAATATGAGATTTGGACACATTCACCCACTTTGACTTTCCCTTAGAAATACAGCCACCCTGGCAGACAAAAACTCTGACCGACTACACCCCTGTGTAGCTTGGACTCCCCTGAGTCCGCAGCAAAAAGAATCACTGAAAATGGTCAAGTAAATTGATATTTATGGCTGGCCAAAGTTTGCCATTTATACAGGGTGCTCTCTGGGAGAGGCAGCTGCCTACCCAAAATTTTCTAAGTCCTAAACCCTCTCTAAAACTCTATCTACTGAAGTACGGCACCAATCAAATTACTGTGTCGTACAGAAAAGTACAGGTGCCGGTGTACTTTCTGTACGGCCATTGTACGACATGGCCAAAATGTCGACACGTGTCAAATCAGGATTAGTTCCTGTAATCTCCGGAATTCCCGTAGTCCAATGTTATCACGCCACGTGTCACCTGACGTGACAAAGACCGTAAAACGCCAAAAGTACCTTTTCCGTGATCGCGGCGCTTATCGTAGCCGTCCGATCAAAACCGGCTATAATCCTAGCCGCTGAAATTCGACGCGCGGTATTTGTTTCGCTATCGAAACAAATGCGCGGTATTTGTTTCGCTGTCGAAACAAATGCGCGGTATTTGTTTCGCTATCGAAACAAATGTGCGGTATCCGTTCTGCCCCCTCATTCCGTACTCCGTACTAAATTAAACTGTTTTTATGTACTAAGTATCTATTTAGCCGTTAAACGGATTAATCTACATTTAACGCTTTATATATTTGTTAAACCCTATATATCGTAATATCTGTTCTAGACATAACGGCTAGAGCTAACGGCTACTGGAATTGACGGATGGTAGGTACTAGGATCAATTCCTGGGTCCGTCAAATATATTTTTGGTAAACATGCCTATTATCTATTCCTGTCTCTCTGGAAAGCTTAGGCAGCCATGGCTCTAGCTCCCTCTCCAGCCTTCAGTGACTACGACAAGTGTGGGGGCTTGGAGAAGAGAGTCAGAGGCAGACTGCCTCTACTCTTTTCTATCTAACAAAGACCTGGAAAATACCCAAATATCAACATTTACCTGGTAACTAATTATTACTGTGATATAAGTCCAAAAACTTTTCTCCCCTAATGGTTGCAATTTTTGGAAAATGACAGTCTGTGAGTTTTCCCTTCACCACACCCACTACAGTCATCCAAAAACTCATCATCTTCAAACTAAATTCATTCTACTACTCCATTTCTTTTTATTTCTTTCAATATATGTAGGTGCACATGCCCTAACCTTTTATGCCATATCATCATTCGTTGACAAAAAAATATAAAACTTTTTTCTTTTCATTGCTTAGAACGATCTAAAACATTCCCTGACTTCCCTTTAAAGGTGTAAAATACACCTCATTCTTAAAGTTAGCTATAAATACACCTTTTCTAGCTCCAGTCTCAAACTCTTTGTCATCTTTGTCATCTAACACAGATTTAGAGATCAATTTTTTTGTTTAGGTGAGGGATATACAAAACAACAGACAAAGTTAGTATGGACACCTTTCCATCTACTAAGACTTTCAGATCCACTAATCCCACGAATTAAGTGGTGACTACTCTCCTATTCCCATACCCTATCTCTATCGAGGGAATTTTTCTGAGTTTTGTAAACTACTTTCTATCCTTACACATATGCATAGATGCCTCGAAGATAATGATCAAACTGAATTCCTTCTACTACTCCCTTTGTTTTTATTTTTTTCAATCTATCTAGGTGCAAATGCCCCAACCTTTTATGCCATATCATCATTTCATTGACACAAAAATACAAAATTCCTTTCTTTTCCTTACTTAAATGATCTGAAACATTCCTTGACTTCCCTTTACAGGTATAAAATAGACCTCATTCTGAAGGCTAGCTGTTAATTTACCTATTCTAGTTCCTATCTCAAACTCTTTATCTTCTAACGTAGATGTTAAGATCAGATTTATGTTTAGCTTAGGGATATAAAGAACAAAAAAAAGAGTTAATATGGACACCTTTCCATCTACTAAGACTTCATATCCACTGATCCCACTAAACAAGTGGTAAATACTCTCCCCTCCCCATACCGTATCTCTACTGAGGGAATTTTTTTGAGTTTTGTAAACCACTTTCTATCCCTACACATGTGCTTGGATACCGCGAAGTCAATGATCCAACCATACTCAAGTGGTGCTTTCATACTTCTGAAGGCACACTTTTGCCTTATTGCGATGTTCAATTCCATGTCATTTTTCTCCAGCTCTTCATTGAGGAGAAGCTCCTCAAACTCCTCATCTGGTGTCGCCTCTTTTTCCCCTTGGTCCGCATTTACATGTGTCGCTACAAGTGCCTTTTTCTTTCCTTCTTCATTTTAATTGGCTTGTCCATCATTAATCTTGAGTGTTGCAAACCTGGTGTAATCTACCATGTAGTGACCATGTTTTTTGCATAACTGATGTTTTCCTTTTTAGGGGCCCCCTTCCAAATCTATCTCCTCTTCCTCCTCCACCAATAATCTTGTAAGGTTTCTTCATATCACAATTCTTCTAATCTGTCTTTGGTGGTAGTGCTTGGATACTAGGACTCTCTCGGTGAGCTTCCATAATATTCTCCCTAGCCACAATCATCCCCACAATTGCGTTCTATTTTTTACAGCTATCTGGTAAGTCTTGAACCCTATTAACAATTTTTTCATACTCATCTAGAAGTTTCATGATTAGTGTGTTAAATTTCAACTTTTCTGTTTCTACCTTTAGAGCACTTTCAAGTTCAACAAAAAATCTTGCAAGCTCATTCCAGAATTCCATCATACTCCCTCCTTTGCACACATAAGCTTTCAGTCTTTTGTTTGCAAAATGCTGCTACTAAATTGTGCCACTCTTAAATTAATTCAGAAGGGATTTCGAGATCTAGACAGATTTGGTTACATTAAGGAGAGGAAGTGCTATGGCTTTAGTGACACTCTAAAGAATGAGATGTTTGCTACTTTGTTTTCTATTTCCAAATTATGGCATCATTCTCTTTTGTTTTCTATTTAGTTGGGACTAGTTAGGCCCTTGTGCTCACCGGTTTTGCCACAGGTATACCTTTCCCCTTTCCTTTTCCAATCTCTATGGTGAGCGTCTCACCCTCGTAGTCAATCTCGTTTAACACCTTTGTCCATCCTCTAGTAAGTCTTTAGGATCCTGAAAAACGAACTCTTCGAATGCTAGGTGGAGGACATATTATCGCTCTTGAAACTGTTGTTTTTCAAACAAAGCACCCTCCATCATAATTTTCCACTAAACAAACCTTGTTCTCTCAAATAGAACTCTACCCCAAAGATGCTTTTCAAACAAAGCACCCTCCATCATAGTTTTCCAGTAAAAAAACCTTGTTCTGTCAAATACGAGCACCCTAGAGGGTGGGCCCATAACTTGAAATCTTGTGGACTCCATAGTCCTAGAGAATATGCAGCTCAGATTAAGCCTTTAAGATAATCTTGACTCATTTTCGTTTACAAAGAAATATCTGCCACCCACGCAAGCAATAAATTTGAACTGGGCAAGAAATTTGAACTGCCTCACATCTGTGAGGATAAGACTGTGAGTACAAGACTTCTCTGAGTCCACAACAAAAGAGATCACTCAATTTGCTAAATAGAGCACTTACTTATGGTTGTTTGAAAACAATATTTATATGCACATGGCATGTGGGAGAGAGGACTTCCTAAAAAATCCTAAAACGTCACTCTACCTTACTCACCGAGCCTATCTACTAAACCCTCCGCCAATAGGAAAAATGTGACGTAAACTAAAATGTACATATATTACACTTGCCGCAATAAAATGTGTTTACTGTTCAAAAACAATAGTTATATACAGATGGCCTTTAGGAGAGAAGTCTTCCTAAAAAATCTGTAAAATGATAAGTCTTACTCAACCCTACTCATTGAGCCTATCTACTAAACCCTCCACCAATAGGAGAAATGTGATATACACTAAAATGTACATATATTACATTAGGCGCCATAGAATTTGTACAGCAGCTGTACGACACCATAAAGAAACACGTACCTTCTCTGTCCGACGCCATGGTCTTGTCCTCTTCTTCTCCGTCGTCCAATAGAGTGTTGCCACGTGTCAATTTGTGGCTCGTTTGGGGTAAGCCGCCAAAGAAACCATTCTTGTTCGTCAGTGCTCAGGCGGGTCGTCCAATCGTAATGCGCCTCCTTTTTTTGTCCGTCCGATTACAAACGAGTTAGAAGTTTCGAGCGTCTATAATGTTCTTCCTCCTCTATGTGGCCCAGTTAAACGTTCATTCCATTAAATGGATTAATGCACGCAGCACATGTTGATTAGCAAATAACACCCCAAATAGATATAAACGATAGGTACTATGGATTGGTAGGGTCAGGGATCAAATCTTGGCCGGTCAACCTCTTTTTGTGAGAGTCGACTCTCCTTCCTCTCTCTCATGCCTCAGTCTGCCTCCTTGGGTACCAAGGAGGCAGCCATGGCTTAGTGCTATCTCACTCTCCGCCTATAGTAGCTTAGAGTCTAGATATAATTAGAAATTTGAAACTTAAAAATTACATTTTTCAACATCATTTGCGAGAGATACGATTTTCTAGACACTATACATCACGTAAGGATTTTATTAAATTACATTCAAGCCTATGTAGAGGAAGAGAACACATTTTTAGGTTGGAAACCACTTGTATAAGTGTCTATATATGTCGTAATATCTAAGAAGTGCGCCAACAAAGTTTACAATGCGATGCATAAAGCTTCCAAAAGGAAGATTATGGTTGGTGCTACATAGATTATGTCATTATAATCTCACTAATGTTGGAAAAATATGTGGAGCATATGCATAAAGTTTTTGATGTATTCCAAGAGGATAGTCTAAGATACCAAACATAAGTTATCCGTTCAGGGTGGACGAGGTCCTCTAATTGGGCCATGGGATATAGGTAAAATTTGTACCATTGTTCTAGTTAGTCTTGCCTTCCTTGCCTAACTTGCTAGTAGTCTTTTATTAATATTTTATTCGGTTTTTTAGACCTTTTATGTGTAAATTGTTTTTATATCACAATTTTTCAAACAAAATTTTGACATCTCCTCTTTATCGCGAAACTATTTTTTTTCACTACATGCGTTGTTAGTTTATTCCCAAACTTGTTGCACGATGAACTTCTAATCAAATTTTATGCCACCTTTATTATATTCATCAACGTATAAAAAACTGTTATTAGAAAAAAAACATGTTATCAACTCACTTTTGGGTTCAAAGTCATGACAATTAAAATAAAAAGATTTTTAGAGTATTTTCTAGGTATAAATAGGTTAATATAAAAAGAAAAAGAGAAAAAGGCCGGCAATCCTGCCTTCACCACCTCTCTCTAGCCCCCATACTTGTTGTAGTCACAGAAGGATAGAGAGGGTGGTTAAGCCATGGCTGCCTTATTTGTGCAGGCAGGACTAAAGAGTGACAGATGTCACTCTCAACAAAAGGAAGAGTCTGGCAGGACTCAAACCTCCGACCGGTAGAGTACGACGTAGCCGGTAGCTCTAACCAAACTGTCATGAAGTCCGTTAAATTACATGGGGTGTGATACGTATTTCAAATAATATATAATCCTGAAACCGATAAACAGAAATGTGAACAAAGGAACATAAAACCAGTTAAAGTATTTCGATGTGGACGTTATTTCTCACAAAAC
Source organism: Zygnema cylindricum (assembly GCA_037447655.1). Classification (NCBI taxonomy): domain Eukaryota; kingdom Viridiplantae; phylum Streptophyta; class Zygnematophyceae; order Zygnematales; family Zygnemataceae; genus Zygnema; species Zygnema cylindricum. The sequence continues at coordinate 38,274 of JBBHKE010000960.1, forward strand.
AAATGAATCGGACATTTGTTTCGACGGTCGATATTTAATGTCGGGTTTAATCCGACGGCGCATATCACTGCCGAGATCACGGAATGGTCACTTTGACTTTTATGGACGTGGCATGACCTGGCGCCCCGTGGAGGGATAACATTTGGTCGTAGGAATTTTGAGAACACACAGACGAGTGAAAAAGTGACACGCGCTTAGTGACCATGTCGTACACAGGCCGTACAGAAAGGACACCTGCCATAATACCTTTCTGTACTTTACAGTCATGTGATTGGTCCGTACATTAGTAGATAGGGGTTGTGAGAGGGATTTAGGACTTAGGAAAATCTGGTAGATAGTCACCTCACTCTAAGAAAGCTTTGTATAAAATTGACATTTTTTGCTGGCTCATAACTTATCGCCTGGTTGGGCGTTTTCAGAGATTCTTTTTCCTACAGACTCAAGGGAGTCCAAGCTGCACAAGGTTGCAGTCACATTGGCTGCTTGTATGCTTCGGTAGCAGTGGTTGCCATTGCAAGTGGGTTAGTTAATAACTATCTAGAGGCTTCCTAAATTCTGTAGTCGAATGGAGGACACAGAATTGCAGGTTAGGGGCCCACCCTCTAGGGTGGCCATCTTCAATGGATCAGGGTTTATCTATTGGCAATCCATGATGACAGGGGCTTTATGTGAAAAACGATACTGGGGTATTGATAGTGGACAAGTGAAATGTCCACCTCAGGGAACACTATCGGGATTTGGTGGAATAAGGTTTTTCTGTAGCAACACCTGCTGTAGAGAAGGAGGCAGATGACAAAAGGAGACACCTGTTACTCCTATCGCTCCTATTCCCACGACACCTGGAGCGGCGATCGTGAAGACCGTGGAGACCGATAGTCAAATGTGGGAAGACACCAACATGGCTGCCAAGAACTTCATTCTGAGAAACCTCACACAAGCTACAACAACTTCTCACCTTCAAGTTTTCAAGGCCAAGGATTTGTGGGCGAGTTTGATAGAGATCTATAGAGCAGGTGTTGTCCATAGCCATTTCTAGCCATGGATTCACCCTAGGAAGCACCACAGACTACCCTAAAAACAGCGTACTTTGGATACACACAGAATTTAACAGAATTAACAAAACAAGCTGAAACTACATTTACAGATATTATCTAGGATATAAAATGACCTCACAAAGTTTCAGAAAAAAATAATAAACAGATTGATCACATCATCTAGTCAAAGTTGCAGAAAAACAGTCTGCCAAAACTTTGATCAGACAGACTAACTTCACAATGAATTAAAACACAGACCAGGCACATTATAGACCTGAAAATCTGTGACAATATTAAAAATATAAATAGGAACAAACATGCAGAATTTCAGATAATTACGCTAGCATATCTGAGAGTAATCCTCAGATAAAATTACCAAAAATAACCATAAACAGTTTTTGGTCCAAAAAGTTCCTATGTCCTAAAATGACGAAGTCCTACAAATATATACAAGAGCTTACTGCTGAATGTACTGAGGCATATCAGCGGTACGCTATCTACCAGCTACCCTTATTAATGTAGGTATACCTGAATACTTCAAGGTATGTCAAAGTGAGTAAATCTACACTAATAATTAATTCACAAAAAGACACATCAATGTTCAACCAAATATATACATCGACGCTTCCGTAAAATCCGCGTACTGAGTATCAACTTGATTAGTCACTTGAGGACGAAACCACGTCATGAACCGACATCACATACGTACGGTCCACTTGATACCACATTATCAAAATACAATCCTTTGGAAATATCGGCGGACGCCGTCCGCCCTCCAAATGTACCACGGACCACTTGCTGAAATTAAACCGTACCAAACTTGCGTCCTTTGCAATAAATACGCCTCTCGCAAATAAAGTACACTTGTCCAAATAAGACGCTTCGTACCGGCGGCGTACATATTCAACATTTCGTAAATTTCACATCGGATCCCTTCGCGATCCGCCGTCCATTTGTAAACGTATTCCGAGCCACTCAATTAATCCCTTTAAATTCAATTGTACAATTACTCCCCCAATCCACAAATCCATTCGAACCTCCATTTGTACCACCACAATATTTCCGGTAATAATCTACGCACGAACCGTCGCGTGCGCACAAAATGTGGCGTAAGTACGAAACTAACATTTCAAAAACAATAGCAGGTACAATTTAGGAGCTCAGGTGGCAAAGCAAAAGTTGGGAAATTATACTTACAAAGGGGGAAAGATGTTAAACTACTCTAATGATCTTTCTTGTTTGTATATGGGGTTGGAGAATGCCGGATGGACAGGTAGAATGAAGATGAAGGTTAACACTCTCATCATGAAATTACCCAACGAGTATGAGAATAAAGTGTACAAAGTACACGAAATGACTGATAGTTCATGCAAGTGGAATACAGTGGTCCGCATGATACTTGTGCAAGAGAACACAATTGAAAAAAGGAGAGGAGGAAAGAGCGTTCAAGCTCTAGCCGCTGGAGGGGACAGGAGGAAACTAGACCCGAAACAACCATACAAAGGAGAATGAGGTCAACGTGGAGGACCGAGGCCCCCAAAGGGTCTATGTCATTTTTGCAAAAAGCCAAGGCACTTTGTTTCGAATTGTGCCAAGCAGGCAGAGCTGAGGCTCCAAGAAAACTAAGGAGGGGGTTCTTTTAGAGGGATGAAAAATGCACTTTTAGTCACAAAGGTGACAAGAGACACCGAGGACAAGTCTTTTGAGGCGGATGGGGAGCTTCTTCTTGACGAGAGTTTGGAGGAGAAAAAGATCCCTCGCACATAAAAGCGTGCCCTTCAAGCAATTCAGGAAGCTCCACAGTAGGATGGATCATCGACTCAGGTGCATCCATGCCTATGTGTCGTGACAAGGACCTTTTCACTATGTTAAGGAAGATTCCTACCATAGAAATAGAGTATAGGGATGGGAGAGTGGTTACTAAAGATCTAGTGGGATTAGTAGAACCGAAAGTCTTAGTAGAGGGTTAGACTTTTATACTAACATTCTCAGATGTACTCTACATTCTTCAGCTGAGTAAAAATCTTGTCTCTACGTGTGTGTTGGATGACAAAGAGTTTGATACCTTCACTAAAAAGGGAGTCTTCACAGCTAAGTATGGGGATAAAGTTTAATTCACGGCAAATGAGGGTAGCCAAGGAATGTGTAGGTTTAACCTGAGTAGTGAAAAGAAAAATGCTTACTATATTGGTGTTCCTAAGTTGATGATTTGGCATAAACGATTTGGGCATGCGCATTTTGATACGTTGAGGGAAATAAAAAAGCTTGGGGTAAAAGAACGTTTGGGGATAATGAAATGATGAATGATTGTAGTGGCTGTACTCAAGGTAAGGCTCACAGACTTCCCTTTCCCAAAGCCGCCACATAAAGAGGTGAGAAATTACTAGATCTAGTCCACACAGATATCTAGGGACCTGTAAAAGTGCCTTCGATTGGAGAAAAGAGGTTTATGTTGACAATAACCAATGATTGGTCTAGATACTCTAAAGTCTACTTCCTAAAATCAAAGTCTGAAAAATCAACTTACTCCAAAGAATATAAAGCTTGGAGTGAGAAGTTGCATGGAACCCCCATTAAGATGATAATGAGTGATAATGGGGGGGAATATACCTCTAACCAGTTTGAGGAATACTTGAGAGATGAGGGAGTTTAGCACCAGAAAACCGTACCATATAACTCGGAACAAAATAGGGTAGCTGAGAGGTTGAACCAAACACCAGAAGATAGTGCATGTAGTATGTTGGCCGACAAGAAAATATGAAAGAGTATTCGGGTAGAGGCCATGAACTGTGCCAACAACATTAACAATAGAGTCCTTACCTCAGCGGTAAAAGGAATGACACCTTATGAGAGATGGGTGGGAAGGAAGCCAGATATCTCTCACCTTGAAGTATTCAGTAGCCAAGTTTACAGTCTTGACACGGATAAGAAAAACTGGAAACAAGATGCTAAAGGAAAACCCGGATGCTTTGTAGGATATGACAAGGATGTCAAGGGATATAGAGTCTATAACTTAGCAAAGAGAGATATCATTTTGGTCAAGCACCTAGTTGTCATAGATGAAGGGAAATCATTTGACCCTTTTAAATATACCAAAAAGATAAGAATCATATTTGAGTCTGAAAATCAGGAGGACTCCATCCTTTTCGAAAGAGACATGAATGAAATAGGCATTGCAGATTCAAGGGAGATCTAAGACACAGTCAATCCACCGGAAATGTCACATATTCCTATGGACTTCGAGGAGACAGAAGAGGAGGGATCGGAACCTGTTTCCATGGATAGGGGAGCCGATGAGACACTAAGGAGAAATCCAAGACTTCCCTCCATCCCAGCTTCGGAGTTTGAGGAGGGGAGAAGGAGCAGCAAAAGGATCTAGGTAAAATAAGCAGCTTACAAGGTAACTAAGCTATCTCGCCCAGATGAGCCTCTATCATACTCGGAGGAAGTAAACAGTCCGGAGAAAGATAGATGGACTAGAGCCATAAATGATGAGATGGCCTCTATCATGGAAGCAAATACTTGGGAACTAGCGGACTGTCCTTTAGACAGAAAAAACTGATTGAATGTAAATGGGTGTTTAAACTAAAACTGAACCCAGATAATACTATTCAGAGATATAAGGCTCGTTTGGTAGCAAAGGTTCCACCCAAAAAGAAGGGATTGACTACGAGGAGACGTTTGCTCCAGTTGTTCGGTTCCCATCACTAAGGATTCTCCTCAGTCTAGCAGCAGCGTAAGACATGGAAATTCATCAGATGGATATTAAGACCGCATTTCTCAATAGTGAGTTAGAGGAAGAAATCTTCATGCGGCAACCAAAGGGATTCGTGGAGAATGGGGAAGAGAGCAAAGTTTGCAGGCTCATAAAGTCCTTATATGGACTTAAGCAGGCTCCCGGACAATGGAATAAGAAACTAGATGAGTTTCTTAGTGGTCTAGGATATATCCGGATCAGCTCTGACCATTCTATCTATATGTTTGAAGATGAGAATGGTGTCATTTTTTATTGCAATTTATGTGGATGACCTGCTTGTGTTGAGTAAATCTTTGGAAAAGATTAATAAGATAAAGAAAGATCTTAGAAAAAGATTTGATATGAAGGACTTAGGTGAGGCAAGATAAATTTTGGGGATCCAAATGGAGAGAGATAGGGGGAAAAAGATTATCTGACTTACGCAGAAAGAAGCAATAGGGAATATGCTTGAGAGATTCCAAATGGAAAAGGCTAACAGTTGTACCACTCCCATGGACTTCAAAAAAGTAAGTGATGGGAGTGTAGAAAGAGGACTGATGATCTTAGACGATCAGATGAGTCCACAGGAGAGAGAGTTTATGGAGTCTATCCCTTATAGATAGGTCGTAGGATGTTTGATCTATTTTATGAATTGTACCAAGCCGGACATATCAGCAGCAGTTGGAGTACTCAGTAGGAGTTTTAATGATCTTAGGAAGAGAGACTGGGAGGCACCCAAGAGAGTCATGAGATATCTAGTGGGAACTAGAGAAATTTGGTTGTATTTTGGAAGGGAGCACATTGACATCACTACTTGGAGTGATGCTAGTTATGGGGACGCACCCATGAGAAGATGCACTTTTGGGTACGTGTTGTATGTGGGGGAAGGTGCTTGTTCATGGAGCAGTAAGCAACAAAAGGTGGTGGTTTAGTCTACTATGGAGGCTGAGTACTTGGCCTCTTGTTCTGATGTGAAAGAATTTATGTGGGTTAAGTTCTTATTAAAAGAATTGGGGTATATGAAGGAGGGAGTGCTAAAGTGTTTTGTGATAATCAAGCTGCCATTACAATTGCAGCCAATCCAAAACATCATTTCAAAGCTAAGCATACGGACATAAGATTGAGTTTTGTGAGGGAAAAAGTTGAGAATAAGATTGTGAATCTTGCATATAAATCTGAAGAGGAAATGGTGGGTGATATGATGACAAAACCAGTGCCCTCTCCTAAATTGAAATATTACAGAGAAAAATGTGGACTAAAACTAAAGTTAAAACTAGACTAGAAAAATATGGAAGTTTTGAAATTAATAGATTTCTAGAGTATTTTCTAGGTATAAAATGAAAAAAAAAAGGTTGGCAGCCTGCCTTCACCTCCTCTCTCTAGCCCCCATACTTGTTATAGTCATTAAAGGATAAAGAGGGTGGTTAAGCCATGACTGCCTTAGTCTACAGGTAGGACTAAAGAGTGAAATATGTCACTCTCAACAAAAGGTTGAGTCTTGGAGGACTCGAACCTCCGTTTGGTAGAGTACGACTTAGCCGGTAGCTCTAACCAAACTGTCATGAAGTCCGTTAAATTACGTGGGGTGTGATACGTATTTATAATAATATATAATCTTGAAATCGATAAACAGGAATGTGAACAAAGGAACATAAAACAAGTTAAAGTATTTCAGTGTGGATGTTATTTCGCACAAACCAAATGAATCAGACATTTGTTTCGACGGTCGATATATAATGTCGGGTTTAATCCAACGGCGCATATCACTGCCGAGATCGCGGAATGGTCACTTTGACGTTTATAGACGTGGCATGACCTGGCGCCCTGTGGAGGGATAACATTTGGTCGCAGGAATTTCGAGAACATACAGACGAGTGAAAAAGTGACACGCGTCTGCTTAGTGACCATGTCGTACACAAGCCGTACAGAAAAGACATTGGCCATAGTACCTTTTTGTACTTTACAATCATGTGATTGGTCCGTACATTAGTAGATAGGGGTTGTGAGAGGGATTTAGGAAAATCTGGTAGATAGTCACCTCACTCTAAGAGAGCTTTGCAAAAAATTGGCATATTTGGTTGGGCGTTTTCAGAGATTCTTTTTCCTACGCACCTAGGGGAGTCCAGGCTGCAGAAGGGTGTAGTGAGATTGTTAGCTTTTTTGCTTTGGTAGCAGTGGTTGCCATTGCAAGTGGGTTAGTTAATAACTATCTAGAGGCTTCTTGAATTTTGTAGTCTAATAGAGGACACATAATTGCACTGACCCAACAAAACATTATGGTAATTTATAATGTTTTGTCTTAGCTTTTTGATCATAACGGATATGTACATTTTTTTTCAACTATTAATTATTTGATATTTATTTGTCCGTACTTCATACAAAGAGTTACACATTCTGTACCAAACTTTCTAAACCCCTTTGGAAAACAAAATTCAACACCCCATTCCCTCTTTTCAGACCCTGTCCCCCTCGCGGGGTATGTCAGTTTCCGGTGGTTATTGGTTATTACCATCAATGTGTTGTAGTTTATCGATGATATTCACTAACAATGATATGTTAAGAAATTTCACCTCCCTTATTAATAACGATAACCAGCATATCGGTTATCGAACTTTTCACTAATAGAAAATTCAATTATATGTTTCACTAACAATTTACACATCTAACACCAATTTGGCTGCAAATTGGTGTAGGGTTGGTGTTTTAGGCCATATCAATTTGGCTTAGTGTTTGAACATGTACGATCCGTTTAGATCGTACATGTGTCAGCTTAAGTACAAAAACTGTCGTACAAATAGTAGAATTCTAACTTAGTACATTATGTTTTAGTTCTTATGTGAAAGTTGTACAAATTGCACACTTTTATTTCTATACGTTCATTTTTATTTACCTATAAAAAATAGACAAATTGCATACTTTTTAATATGTCAGCTCAGTTCTAGTTATGTATAAAGGTCATACAAATCGCACAATTTTACCTTTGATCGCTCTGATATAGTTAAGTGTGAGGGTTGTACAAATCTCACAGTTTTTGATTGGTATACTCTTGTAATTTTGTGACCTCTATTGGCCACAAAATATCCATTTTATATGAATCCTATAGGATAAAATTTTCCCTTCCAAATTTTAGATCAAATAAAAGCCACACGGTCAGACAAGAGTTTTGACCAACCTCACCCCTATGAGGGCCCGACTCTCGTGAGTCAAACACAAAAAGAATCATTGAATTTGCTCTCGTGAGAAGTAAGTTATCAGTGGCCAAAGATGGCCTATTTAAACAAAAGGTCACCTAGACAAAGGCGCCTCAAAGAACACTAAGTCCCTAAACCTCTACTCACAGCTACCTACTACTAAACTCTAGACCAATGAGAGGACAGTACAGTACAAGAAGGTATAGTGGCCGATGTATTTTTTGGATGGCCATTGTCCGACATGGTCTTCTAGTTGACGCTTGTTAGCTCGGGAGCCATGGTTCCTCTTCCCGCCTTTTCTGGTGGTCAATGATATGCTGCCACGTGAAATTGTGTGTTATTGTTCCCCGATAGCGGCCAAAATTTCATTCTGGGTTAGTGGCTGAAACAATGTCCGTCTGATCGCGTTATTTTAAAGTGTCAGATTTGTGTTTGTCGTTTCATCAATTTATATGTACAACTTCGTCATTTCGTTTTGTTAAATGAATTAACCGTCACGATAGTGTTTAAATAACTATCACGCCCCATGAATGTAACGATTCTTCTACGATTGGCAGATAAGACAACATACAACACATACCCAGATGTACATCTCCTCATTTGAGCATCCCGATAATTAGCATCACTCCAAGTGGTGATGTCAGTATTGTCCCCTTCCAAATGCATCCATAAATCTATCGTTCCTATCAAGTACCTCATTAGCCACTTGGCTGCTTCCGAATATCTCTCCCTAGGATCATTGAAATTCCTACTCATTATTCCTACAGCTGCCGCTATATCGGGCGAGGTATAGTTCATAAAAATAGATCAAACTACCTACAACTTGACTACCTACAACCTGTCAGTACAGAATGTTTTTCCTAAATTCTCTTTCCTCCGGTCCTAACTCATCATCAAGAATTACAACTCCCTCTTCTAAACTCCCCTCATTTCCATTGTTTAAATCCATTAGAGTAGAACAACTATTTAACTTATCCATTTGGAGTTTTTCAATCATATTTCCTATTGCCTCCTTTTGAGTTAGTCTAAATATTTTCTTCTCTCTATCTCTCTCTATCTGAATTCCCAAAATATATTTTGCTTCCCCCAAATCCTTCATGTCAAATCTAGTCTTTAGATCATTTTTTAGTTTATTATTTTTTTCCATTTATTTACTTAAAAGAAACAAATCATCAACATAAATTGCAATTCAGATTACACCTTCTTCATCCTCGAATAGATAAATGGAATGATCCGAACTGATTTGGATATATCCTAATTTTGTCAAGATATATAGTTTCTTTTTCCATTAGAGGGAAGCTTATTTTAGTCCATAAATTGACTTTATCAGTCTGCACACCTTGTTTTTTTCTCCTTCCTCCACAAAACCTTCTTGTTGTCGCATGAAGATCTCTTGTTCCAATTCTCCATGTAATAAGGTTGTTTTGATGTCCATCTGGTGCAATTTCATGTCTTTCGCTGCCGCTAAACTATGTAGGATTCGGAAGGAGGGAAATGTAACCACCAGAGCGAAGGTCTCCTTATAATCGATCCCTTCCTTCTGTGTGAATTCTTTGACAACCAATTTGGCCTTGTACCGCTCGATAATGTTATCTGGGTTGAGTTTCAGCTTAAATACCCACTTGCATCTAAATGGAGTTCTATCCAGGGGATTGTCCACCAACTCCTATTTATTTGCTTCCAAAATGGAGGCCATTTCATCATTAATAGCTGTCATCCATCTGCTCTATTTTGGACTATTAATTGCTTTCAAATAGGTTTGAGGTTCACTCAAATGTGACAGCTTAGTTACCTTATTATTAACTTGTCTTTCTTGAAGTCTCTTGTTGCTTTTTCTTCCTCCTTCAAAAATTGATGCTGGAATGGAGGGTAATCTTAAATTTATTTGAATGACTCAATCTTCTCCCCTATCCGTAAAGTCTATTTTCGGTCTTTCTTTGTTCATTTCTGGTTTTTTATCATCCTCTTCCTCAAGTAGGACTAGGGACTATGGCTCCAAAAGTGAGTCATTCTCAGATCAGAATTTTCTTGCATATGCAACGTCCAGCTAAACCAAAGTTTTGTTAAAAGAATTTGAATCTAACTCACTTTCGGATTCATTTATTATTCTGACCGGTTTAGTATATTTATTGGGATCTACTGACTCTCCTTCATCCATAACTACCAGGTGTTTTCACTAGGATTATATCTTCTTTCCTAAGATCGTAAACTCTATATCCTTTTACATCTTCATCATATCCAAGTAAATACTCGGGCTTTTCTCTTGCATCTAACTTCCAATCAGATTTTTTTTGAGCTTAGACTAAAAATCGACTTCGGAACACTTTTAAGTGTGATACATCTGGTCTTCTCCCGGTCCATCTTTCGTAGAGTGTTTCACCTTTCACCGCTGAGGTAAGAACCCTATTCTTAAGGTAATTAGGACAGGTCATAGCTTTTGCCTAGAAGCGTTTTCTTTTCTTTTTATTTGATAGCCTTCTACGGGCACTATCACTTAATGTCCGATTTAATCTCTCCCCTACATCGTTTTGTTACGGATTCTTTGGACAATCTTTTGATGTTGAACCCCTTCCTCTTTCAAAAAATGCTCAAACTGATTAGATGTGTACCCCCCCCCCCCATTTTCACTACTCAGTATCTCTATAGGTGTCCTCTATGCTTTATTTTTTAAAGTAAACGGGTGGCGCAGATTTATATTTCAAGAAATAGACTATGGAATATTTTGACCAGTTATCAATAATTGTAAGGATAAATCTCTTCATTCCAACTACTGGCACTTTGGCCGGTCCCCATATGTCAGTATAAACTAGATCTCGGTCTTTTTCTCCTTTATAGGTTGCAGTTTTTGGGAAAGGTAATCAGTGGGCCTTACTTTGAGCTCATCCGATACAGTCATCAAGGTCTCATTATCCCCAAACTGAATTCCCTCAACTACTCCCATGCTCTTCATTTCTTTTAGACTTTCTAGATGAACATACCCATATTATTTATGCCACATCATCAATTCACTTACATCGGCATAGTAAACTCCCCGTTTTTCTATTACTCAAATTCACCCTAAACATTCATTGGCTACCCCTTTTAGCTGTGAAGTATATTTCATTCTCATAGCTAGCTGTGAAGACTCTTTTCTTAGTGCTAGTCTCAAAACCCTTATCATCTAAAATTGACGTAGAGATAAGATTTTTGTTAGCTGTGGATGAAAAAGACATTGGAAAATGTGACTATTAATTTCTTACCATAAACTTAGACTCCCAAATCCACAAATCCAAAAAAGCTAGTGGTTACTACTCTCTAATCCCCAGAATCTCTCTCACTACAGCTAGGATCTTTTTAATTTTAGTTAACATCTATTTTTCTCTACACATATGCATAGAGGCACCTGAATCAATAATCCAACCTTTTTTAGGAGCTTCTTTCCCTCTGCCAAAGGAACACTTTTGCTTCTTTAGAATCTCCGGCTCAACTTTCATCTCCAACTCGTCGTTGAGGAAGAGTTCTCCATCAACCTCATCGGAATCCTCTCATGTGACTTGTGTTGCCATGTCAAGCTTGTGTGCGTTTCCACAACAACTTTATTTTACCATGGATTTCTTGGCATTTTTTGACCTTGTACGGTCATCGGGTACGAAAAAAGAGGAGTACAAAACCGGACAAGATTTTTGTATTTCCTCAACTAAGCGGAACGCACTTTATGTGGCGCATAACGAAGGTTGGACAACTAAATTACTCCGCCTCAAAGATTGCAATTCCGTTGCATGAGACCAATTGCCACAAGCTTTCGAGGGGATACATTGTGGGTTGCCACGTAACTTTTCGGAATGTCATCTAGATTATGTTATTAGCTAACAGTAGGAATTAAGTTCAGGTTTAGCAAACTTTTAGTCAATTAATTATATCACGATTTTTTTTGGCATTTTCATGTCCTTTTCAATACTTTGTCTTATAATAGTGGAACAAATTATGACTTCCGACCGCGGATCTAGCAGCAGTTTGGAGTAGAGTTTTCTGCTCCAAATGTGGTACGTATTATTTTTTCTTATTTTAGTTCAATGACACTTGCTTCCCGCCCATTGGCTAATAGCACAGCGTTGACCTTTTGAACCTGAGATTGGACAAACTTTGATGTATAAGGCACTTGGGTCCAAAGAAGACAGGTGGCTTTTCAATACTATATCCTGAGAAAACCCCTAGGAAATTCCAAGCAAACATTCTATTGGAGAATTTTTTGCTTGCGTATTTGGACTCTATTGCCTTCTCTGTATTGGAATCTGTCTTTTTGTGGGAGTCGTAGTCCGGGCGGGTAATTGGCAATATCCACCCTGTTGGGCGATTTTGGCTTTTTGCTACTTGAAACGGAGAAGAGATTGCCAGGTCCAAGCGGTAGAATGCGAGGAGTTAAGGAGGATCTTACCTAGTTTCGGTACCATTGAGGGGGGAGATCTTCTCTGCTTTGTGTCATCGTTTATTGCTTGGGTATGTTGAGCATGCCTTGCAATTATTCATAATAGCACCTTAAATTCTAATTTATAGGGCAAGGTGATATGGTTAAACCTGAAACAACCTATTATTTTGATTGATTATTATATTTTTGCATGGAATTTCATCTGTGTACTCGTTGAGGGTCCCTTTTTGCTCTGGAGTTATAAAGTTCGGAGGGTATTTTGGTCATCTCTCAAAAGTTTAGAGGGTTTTTGAGTAGCATTTGTCCGGCTTTTGGTAGATCAGCACAGTTCCGAAAAGCCACCTTTGTCTCCTTGGATTAGGGGGGATAGGCACTTTAGTTTGAGTATTATACTCTTTTGAGAGAGTAAGATTTCCTTTTCCAGTCAGTTCCTCTTCTTGGTAGTCATAATTCAATTGGAGGCAGAGAAGTCCAGGATAAGGGAACTCTAGATATCAGATCTGGAGAGCAAGGTAGGCAAGAAACTTTTGTACTAGAAGAAGGGTCTCCTATGTCAGAAAAATCCGTCCCAATGGCGCCGGTCTTTGATTCTCTGGCCAAGGAACCATCTGGGCACCCACTCCTCCACCTCCTCCTAGCTTGACTCCCGAGCATTTCCCACCTTTGGCCAAGGCCGCCAGGTTCCAGGCAGAGGAAAGGAAGGAGTTGTCTCGTTTTGCTCCTTGGAAAGGGTTGGCCCATAAGGAATCATTCTTGGGTCACTTCCCTGAAGTTAGTTTCAATACTTGATCCAAGATACCCAGGGCAAAAATTCGAATTGACCCCTTCGTTTTGACAGATCCATGTTGTCTTGGCCGCATGGAACTCCTTGCTCTTCATGACCTTCACGAGCTGAAGGTGAACAAGGAGTTGGTTGAAAGAGTGGCTTCGAGAGATCGAGCTCAGGTTGTTTGACCGGTGGGAGGGGTGGTGGAAATTTTGAACAGTTCCTGCGAGGGTAGTTCTTCACGATCGGTACCGCACCGGCCCAGAAGAACTCTTGCCCCCCGCCATAAGCCCTCTCTCTCTCATGATATAGCCACAAGCAGGCACCCTAGAGGACGCACCACCTCGCGGTCTTGTCGAGGAGAAAAAACTTGCAAGAGGGAAGTTAAAGATACATGGAAAGGGAAGAGCTTCGACAATTGTGACAGTAAAGGGAGATTTGCTCCTATTCTGAAGGAGGAAACATCTCCACCTTCGGGGTCAGCCTCCACGAGGGAACTTTCTCCCACAATATCGCCAGTTCGCCCTTAAGGACTCTGGCAATCATAACCCACAAATTTGAAAGTGTCGGTCACAACCATGGAGACAACCACTCCCAAAGCCTCGCCACTTTGCCCTTTCGGAGGGGTTGGGCGATCCGGACCTACAGATCCAGAGGTTCCGGTGACAGACAGGGAGAATTCCTTTCCCAAAGCCCCACCAGTTTGCACTGCCGGAGGGCTATGGCGATCCGAACTGACGGATCTAAAGGCGCTAGGGTAGATTTGGAAGATTGAATAAGGGTATTGCGCAATGCCCAATAATTTTTTAAGAAGTTGAAATCTCAAGGTCGGGCTATGACAAGGGCTGGACCTGTCACAATAGATTGGGTGGCTTTAGAAGAGGAAAGTAAGAAAGCCTAGCAACTAGAATTACGTCTGTTACGAGATGCTCGGTTTAGGTCTGGTGGGTTTCTTAGGGATCATGTTTCCACCTCTCCAATCATGTCTCATTATTTCAAAGAGTCAACCCGAGAAATCACTACCTCTTTTGCAGCTCACCCCAAAATGATGCATAAGGAATTCGATCAGAATCGTTTCCTTGATGATTAGTTCCTGCTTTAGTTTTCTAAGGCATCTTTTCCACCCGTGTCTTGGCTGTTGACAATTAAGAGAGTTATAAAAAAAAACCCTCTCTTCCACCCCCTATAACAACTCCGATCGCAATCAACATCTATTTTTCTTTTAAGCTTCCGCAAAGCTTGAAGCTCGGCCTTTTCTTCACTGTTTAAAGAAATTTCCCTCGCAAATCTTGTAAAATTAGCCTTTGCCTTGCATGTGAAAGCCTTTTCCTTTGCTTTGCTGTACACTAAATGGTGGTATAATTTCATTACAGTAAGCAAGATGTCCTTTGATAGGTTGACATCATGAATTGCATGTCCTGCAATCCAACTATCCAACGCAGCTTGTCCGGTGGGTTTAAACAAATTACGGACCACTATGAAATATTTGGTAGCCATAGCCTAAAGATATATAGTGGAGAGTTTTTTTTTATAGCAGAGGCTTGGAAGGCGATTTAAAATCGTCAGCGGCGTCTCATACTTTAGACAGTAGAATTCAATAATTTTTTTGATACCATACTCGTCCTTTTGGTTGTACAAAAGTGTCCACGTGTTTAGAAGGGTAGTATATGGAATGGGATTAGACACCATCTTAGCTACGGTCTGGGCCGACCAAACTTCTTGAAGATGGTTAACGTAAGCTCTTCTTTGCCCCTGCAATTTAATATTACTGGTAAAATTAGCCGTGGTAGGAACAACCGTAGCGGTCGCCATTTTCGCCTCTGCTTGCAGCACTGCTGTATCTAGACCTGGATCAAAAACTTTGATACTTGGAACTATTATTTACGGGTGTCTTTTGGATATGTGAGACCTCCATAAGTCCTCAGTGTGGACTGCTTCCAAAAAGTCTCTAGGATAACCCTGACCCCTTTTTTGTTTAAGCATGAATAACTACGTTCCTGGAAAACAAAAACTTTGACTACCTTCACCCTGTGAAGACAAGACTCCCTTGAGTCAATAGCAAAAAGAATATCTGAATTTGCTCCACTGAGCAATAAGTTACGAAGGGTCAAAGTTGACATTTTGTACAGAAGCTCTCTAGGAGAGAGGGTCCTATCTGCCATTTTTATCTAAGTCCTATCTCTCTCACAAACTCTATCTAGTGATGTACGGAACCAATTATGTAACACTTATGTACACAAAAGTACAGTTTTTGGTGTACTTTATGCAGGGAAATTGTACGACATGGCCTAAAAGTTGACACATGTCATATCCGGGTTCGCTCCCGTAATCCCTTAGGATGGCGCGATCCAACATAATTTTGCCACGTGTCATCCAATGTGGCGATGACCACAAACCGCCGAGATTCTCTTCCGCGATCTCGGCTTTCTTCTCGGCAGTCCGATTGAATGCATATTTTAATCGTAGCCGTTATAAATATTTGCGCGGTATTTGTTTCCTTAAAGAAATAAATGCGCGGTACTAGTTTCTTTTACATACCGTAATCTGTACTTTTACATAACTGGAGTCTTTGTGTGATCATAGGGGTCTTTTGATATGTGATCTTATAGGGTCTTTGTGTTTGAGAGGCAAAAAATAGTTGTAGCAAGGAACATCATTGTTAAAGATGAACTAGACTCCATAGATTTATTAAAATGACAGAGCAGGAAAGGAAACAAAAGGTACAGGAATATGTCATTTTAGATTGCATGCAGGATATTGTCCCGCAGATTCCACAAACTCTGGTGGTGATTCCGGAGTCCGACTCTCTTCAAGTTCCTCAACAAATTCGGATCCAGACGGACCAATAGCTCTTAGTACACACAGATCGCAACCAGCGCAATCAGCGCAACGCACGGCATCCGACGATCTGAGCCTCAGAATTTCCGGGGGGAAGAAGATCAAGTAGCCGCCTGCAAGCAAGCTCTCACTTTGCCTACTCGGCAGCCTTAGGGGAGCCTTTGACCATTCAGGAGGCCTTCTCATCACCAGAACGGAATCACAGGATCGAGGGAGCAAACGACGAAATGAAGTCCATCATGGAAGCTCAAATATGGGAGCTTGTGGACCTTCCTCCAGACCGAAAAGCGATCGGCAGCAAATGGGTATTTGAAATTCTATTGGCTCCATTGCCCACAGAATTCGCAGATCCAAAAGAAGCTAATCTAGATAGTGCCGACTCCAAGTTGTAAACCCAAATGAATGATCCCTTGATGATCAAAACCCCAATACAACTTCACCCTTGTGAAGATAAGACCTTGTGTGTGCTCAGTTCCACCACAAAATTCAAAGCTTGAATATGTGTTTTGGACAGTATTCCCCACTTTGACTTTCCCACTGAATAAGTGCTACACTGACAAGCAAAAACATCTAACCTACTACACCCCTGTGTAGCCTAGACTCCCTTGAGTCCGCAGCAAAAAGAATCACTGAATTTGCTCACCCGAGCATTAAGTTATGGCTGGTCAAAGATGACCTTTATAGGTACAAGCTCTCTTAGAGAGAGGTACCGAAATATCACTAAGTCTTAGTCTGCCTACTCATGACTACCTACTACTAAACCCTAGTTCAATAGGAACACTATATAGTACAAGATGGTACGATGGGCGATGTACTTATTGTACGGCCATTGTACGACATTGTCTACAAGGTGACATGTGCCAAATCGGGAGCCATGGTTCCTCCTCCCATCTTCTCCGGTGTCAAATATTGTGGCTCCACGTGGTACCGCGTGACGCTATCCCCAAAGGCCGCCGAAAGCTTATTGCGGGTGGCGGCTGTAATGGTGGCCGTCCGATCAATTGTATTTATACGGCTTCGATTCGCTTCAATGCATCAATTGATTAATACGCGTTTTCGTTAGTCTGCTGCGAATTAGTCCTTTGAATCAATGGCTAAATATGCGTAAAACGTCTCACGTGTTTCGTTTCGATAGTAACTTAATGGATACGGCATTGGTCTATTTAGTAGCCTACTGACCCCGGTTCAAATCCGGCCGGCGGCAGTATTTTTCTAAAACTAGTAAAATACTTTCTAATTCATTCTGCCTCCTTCTAAATGATGTGACAACCATGGCGTGCCTTTGGTCCTCTCTTTCTCTCTCTTTATATTCTAACTAAAATATAGAAGTGAACTATTAGTCACCTCTTTTCAACACTTTATTTATTTTTCTAATACAGACCTAGAAAATACAAAAATGTCAACTTCAAGGTGAAGTTATTTCCCGATAACACCATTGAACGTTATAAGGCCAGACTTGTGGCAAAGGGGTATAATCAAAAGGAAGGAATCGATTTTGAAGAAACATTTTCTCCGGTTGTAAGATTTCCGACAGTTAGGAATTTTTTGTCTCTAGCTGCTAAAGAAGATATGGAAATACATCAGATGGATGTAAAGACGACCTTTTTGCACGGAGAACTAGAAGAGACAATTTACATGCAGCAGCCTGAAAAGTATGTGGAACCACGAAAAGAGCACTTAGTATGCAAGTTGCTAAAATCTTTGTATGGCCTAAAGTAGGCCCCCAGACAGTGGAATCTAAACCTTGATGAATTCTTGACTAGCCTAGGATTTCAAAGGATAAGTTCTGATCACTCTGTCTACGTTCTAAAGGGTGACAATGGGATGGTATATAGAGCAGTATATGTATATGATTTGCTATTAATTAGCAAATCAATGGTTGAAATTAACAAAATCAAAACTGCTATAAACTCACAGTTCGAGATGAAAGACCTCGGTGAGGCAAAATATATTTTGGGTATCCAAGTAGAGAGGGATAGAAGTAAGAAAACAATAAAATTGACTTAAAAAGAGGCCATTGGAAACATGTTAGATGAGTACGGAATGCGGGGGGCAAAAGGATGTTAAACTCCAATAAAGTTTCGGCAAAAGTTAGAGGGAGAAGAGACAGAACCAGGTGTCATTGTTAGCGAGTATTTAGAGTCAGGGGAGAATGATCCTATGACAATAATACCTTATAGATAGATAGTGGGAAGCTTAATATATTTCAAGAACTGTACCCGTTCGACATTGCAGCAGCAATAGGGGTACTGAGCAGGAGTCTAGAAAATCTAAGAAAATCTGATCTTGATGCAGCAAGGAGAGTCTTAAGATATTTGGCAGGAACTAAAAATCTCAAACTCACTCTAGGCAGAGGAGAAGTCAAGCTGCAAACATGGAGTGATGCAAGCTATGGCGACATGCCAAGCCGGAATTCCACCACGAGATTCGATCTACAAATTGCAAACGGTACTTGCTGTTGGAGCAGCAAACTTCAAAAGTTTACAGCATAGTCGACAATGGAGTCAGAATATATGGCAGCAAGCTCGGCCCTCAATGAACTCTTATGGGTAAAATCCATGTTACAAGAACTAGGATACATGCAAGTTGGTCCACAGGTGATCTCGTGTGATAACTAGACTGCCATTGCTATTGCTTCTAACCCGAGTCATCACTTCAAAAGAAAGCACATGGATGTACGATTACACTTTGTAAGAGAAAAATTGTTCTATAGAGTGATTAATTTATGTTATTTGCCAGATGCAAAAATGATTGCTGATATGCTCAGTAAAGCTCTTCCTGCTCGTAAGCTGAAGTATTGTAGGGACGCTGTGGGATTAAGTGAATAGTTGAATTGCTGCATTGCTATACTGCCACTCTGCGATTAATCCACCATTGTGAGGTAGTGGGACTGGGTGACTTGCTAATTGCTATATTGTTATGCTGCAATGCTGCGCTAGTTTATCACCGCAGCTCCACCGAGATACTGAGTCTAAAGCTTCAGGGGAGTGTTGTCTTTTTGGAAAGCTTGCAGTCTCAGAGCAGCGCAGCTGCTTTACAGACAAAGCAGCGCTGCTGCTATACAGACAGAGCAGCGCAGCTGCTATACAACTGAGCAGCGCAGTTGCTATACAGCAGAGCAGCGCAGCAGCATAGCAGCGCAGTAGCAGAGCAACGCAGCAGCAAAGGTGCAACACAAACAGGACAACGCAACCTCGATTATATTTGATATGGTCCGTACGGACAACGCAACGTCTGATATTCTTAATGTGATTCTGTATAGGATAGAGCAACTGCGATAGATACGATTCTAGTCAACTTTGTGGGAACTCAGTGGTAACTTATGGGGTAACTCAGTGGTAGCTTAGTGATAGCTCAGTGGTAGCTTAGTGATAGCTCAATGGTAGCTTGACAGATTAGTTCTAGCTTGGTGGTTTAATGTACCTCTCAAGTACACTGGTGTTGCTAGTTCAACACAAGTATAAGACTTAGGACTCATAACATATTATGTATTCAGACTTCCAAGTAGTAAAACTGCAGACAATTTTTGGGAATCTTCTGAGTATTATATCTTGAGTGTTGTCGGGTCAATTGTGATGAAACTTTGGGAGTTATCACTCTTTATGCTACTCTATATTTTGATAGAGTTTTGTGTAGTTTGGATGCTTGTATAAGAATTGGTGAGCACTTAAGAACAACTGTTTGGTGGGATTGTTGATAGCTTCTAAGAGTGTATCATGTCTACTTCTACTACTACTGTTGCTCCTCCACCTGCACTGGTGGTTGAAGAACAATAAGGGTTTTCCTAGGGGCTTCGTGTGAGCTGCCCATTCCGAGGACCTATGAAGGTCTCAGACTTGCAAGATATAGGCCCACCCTTTAGGTTGCCCATCTTTAGTGGAATTAGCTTCATATACTACGAAAGTATAATGACATTAGCTCTATGTGAAAAAAGGTTATGGGGAATAGTGAGTGGACTGTTGAGGAATCCATCTAGTTTTGGCATCCCTCTAAAGTTTGGAGGAGAAGATTCACCAGTGATGTAGATCCATCTCCAACAGAGGAAACAAAGGAAGGGGAGGTGGTGGACAAAAGAAAGGAGAAAGAGATGATCACACCGATAGCAACCAGTTCAGCACTCATGTCACCTATTCCGAAAAACGAGGAGAATGATACTGATACCTTGAACTGTTGTTTTTGGAAATCTTTCAGTCTCAGTAGACAGAGCAGCGTAGCTGCACAGCAGCGCAGCAACGCAAAAGTAGAGCAGCGTAGCAGCAGAGCAGCTTCTATGTAGATAGAGCAACGCAGCAGCGTAGCAGCTATGCTGCAACACATACATGACAATGCAGCTGCGGTCACTTTGGATATTATTCGGTACAGACAACGCAGCTGCGACTGATACCAATCAAGTCAACAGACCTCAACTTAGTGGGTAGCTCAGTGGTAACTCAATGGTAGCTTAGTGGTAGCTCAATGGTAGCTTAGTGGTAACTCAGTGGTAGCTCACTGGTTCCTCAGTGGTAGCTTAGTATTAGCTTGGCAGCTTCATATACCTCTCAGGCACACTACACCGTGAATCGCTATTAGCGTACATGACGCTAATTGGGGTACCCCTTTTTTTGGGGCAAATTCTCAAATAGAATAAAGTACGCTAAATGTTTCTGAAGGTTATTTGAGGTATTCCGCTCAATACTGTTCATAACTGTAATATAGTGCCATTTTAAATAGTGTGGTGTACGGACTGCCATATTTGTACTATTCCGTACATTTTTAAATTTAAAAGTACAGAAAATATAATAATATAAAATTGCGTAAATATTTTCCGGCATACGCAGATGTCAAAAAAACGCGACGTCGTACGATTTGAACAATTTCGTACATCTACATGTTTTAGTGTGGAAATATTATGTGCTGAAAATTTTTACAAAGCAGTTTACAAATTAGAGTACATGATAAATTAGTATCATGGTGTACCCGAAAAAACACAATTTACCGTAAAGTACGCTAATTGTTTCATTACGCTATATTTTTTATTACGCTAATAGTGATTCACGGTGTACTATTGCCGGTACAACTTTAGTATAAGACTTAGGACTCAGAAAACATGAAATATCCAGACTTCCAAGTAGTAAAACTGCAAATAGTTTTTGAGAAACTTCTGATTATTATATCTTGAGTGTTGTCGGGTCAATTGTACTAAACTTTGGGAGTTGTCAATGTTTATGCTGCTCTATATTTTGATAGAGCTTTGTGAAGTTTGGATGCGTGTATAAGATTTGGTGAGCACTTGTAAACAGCTGTTTGATATGATTTTTGATAGCTTCTGAGAGTGTATCATGTCTACTTTTACTACTACTACTACTCCTCCACGTGCACCGGTGGTTGTAGAACAACAAGTTATGGGCCTGTCATCAAGAAATCCTATCATTTCCGGGGAAAAGTATGTTTACTAGGCGGATATGGTGGAGACACATTTTGAGAATGTCAATCTTTAGGATATGTTGGATGGGTCGCTGGATGAATCTAATCCGTCATGGTCTAAGAAAAATACGCAGGCTCGTTCTATTATGAACGAGCCTTATATCTGAGGACTTAGCTATGTCTAGGATAAAAATAAAAAAAACAATTGATATCTTGAAATCTCATAAAAATGATTATGAAAAGGCTAATGTCCAAGAAGAGCTTCTATTGGCTGGAAATTTTTTGGACTACAAGTACACTAGCCATACAATGGCTAAATATTCTAACAAATTCCGCATCCTTGTAGATGCACATGCTTGTGGAGGTGGGGTGTTTCCTCTGTTTCAACAAGCAGCTTTGCTCATAAGGGGTCTCCCTCTTAGTATGAAAAGAGCATCTGACATGCTCAAACAAAAAGATAAAGCTAGCTGGACTTTACAGTTAACAATCAATATTTTACTAGAGGAGGAAGCCACATCCAATATTCTCAATGTTGAGCAGGTAGAGGCTTTTAATTCAGACTTTGGGAGGAAAGGTCAGTTTAATCAGCAACGTTATGAGTTTAACTAGTTCAGACAGTTTAATCAGGGTGGGAATAGATAATCCACCGATACATGTTTTTATTGTAGTGAGAGAGGTCATGGATACAAATTCTGTCCTAAACTTAAACAAGCTAACGATACATGTTTATACAGGCCGGGATGGTAACAAAGTCAGTTTTACAAAACCTTCACAGGGCCTACACCTCGTGGCAATGCATTGTTTTCAATTTTTTCATCACTCCAAGACGAGACTCTGCCATTTTCTGAGGAGGACGACATGGATCTATTTGCTATTGCAGGAGCAATGGAGGGCACGAAGGACCCTGGATGGATAATGGATACAGGAGCGTCAGCCCACATGTGCTGGAATAAGGCAATCTTCAACAATATGAAAGCAACGCCGGAGAAAAATATTTATTATGCTTGTGGAATGAGTGTCCAGACTCGTGTTGAGGGTGATGTGTCCTTCCTAGTTGATGTAGATGGAACAGCAATTGAAAGGACTCTTCACAATGTCTTATATGTGCTTGACTTTAAGAAAAATCTGTTTTCTACGTCGTTGGTAGAGAGTAAAGGCTTTGAGGTTAATTTGAAAAATGGTTAGCAGGTTGTTAGCAAACATGGCAGGGTTGCGGTTACAGGTACTAGAGATAGTAGCAAGATGTACCGTATGGATATGGCTAATACCAAGGAGAATGATATTTTGTACTCCAGTGTTTTGCACTCACATGAGTTGTGGCATAAAAGACTAGGCCATTTAAACTTAATAGTTTGAGAAAAATGGTCTTTGCTGGCAAAATAGAGGGTGTATCAATCACGGATCAGCCGGTCAAAACATGTGATGGTTGCGCTTTAGGCAAAATCCACAGATTGTCATTTCCTAAAGAGTCGTAGCATCGGTCAACAAAACTTTTACAAAACATTAATTCGGATGTTTTTGGTCCTTTAAAGGTTCCATCTACCTGGGGGATGAAATATATGGTCACATTTACAGATGATTTTTACAGGTTTAGAAAAGTTTACTTCATGAAAGAAAAGAGCGAAGTGTTTTGGTCACTTCAAACACTATAAAACATGTGTTGAAAAGCTTCATAATTTACCTATTTTGCAACTCAAATCGGACAATGGTGGTGAATAAACATCAAAGGAATTTGAAACCTTTTTACTCGAGGAGGGAATAAGTCATCAGTTGACTATTCCATATTCATCGGAACAAAATGGGGTGTCGGAGAGATTAAATAGAGTTCTCACGGAGAGCTTTAGGTCGATGCTTGTGGATAAAAATGTTATTCCAAAATTCTGGGTTGAGGCTCTCAATTGTGCAGTTTATATTAAAAATAGGATAGCTCAAGATCGGTAGACACTACTCCTTACGAGATCTGTACAGGTAGCAAACCTGATGTTAGCCATTTCAAGGTCTTTGGTAGTCAATGCTTTATCTTGGATACGTCTACAGATAGATGGAAAATGGAACCAAAGGGATTACCGGGTATTCTGTTAGGATATGATGATCACTCAAAAGGTTATAGAGTCTTCGTATTTGAGAGGCTGAAAAGAGTTGTAGCACGGAATATTACTGTAAAGGATGAACTTGACTCCATATATTTATTTCAAAAGACAGAGCAACAAAAGCAGCAAAAAGTAAAGAAATATGTCAATTTAGATTGCATGCAAGAAATTGTCCCGCAGATGCAAAATTCTCCAGTAGTGACTCTGGAGTCTGCCTCTCTGCAAGTTCCTCAACAAGTTGAGTTCCAACAAGAACAACAACGATCAATACACACATATCGCAACCAGCGCAATCAGCGCAATGCGCGGCATCCAACGATCTCAGCCTCTCAATTTCCGGGGGGAAGAAGATCCAGCAACCGCCTACAAGCAAGCTCTCACTTTGCCTACTCGAAAACCTCAGTGGAGCCCTTGACCATCCAAGAGGCCTTCTCATCACCTCAGTGGAATCACTGGATCGAGGCAGCAAATGACGAAATGAGGTCTATCATGGAGGCTCAAACATGGGAGCTTGTGGACCTTCCTCCGGACCGAAAAGCGATCGTCAGCTAATGGGTATTCAAGGTGAAGTTAAATCGCGATAACACCATTGAACACTATAAGGCCAGACTTGTGGCAAAGGGTTACAATCAAAAGGAAGGAATCAATTTTGAAGAAATATTTTCTCCGGTTGTCAGATTTTCGACAGTTAGGATTTTGCTGTCCCTACTTGTTATAGAAGATATGGAAATTCATTAGATGGATGTAAAGACGACCTTTTTGCATGGAAAACTAGAAGAAACCATTTACATGCAGCGCCTGAAATGTATGGAGAATTAGGAAAAGAACACTTAGTATGCAAATTGTTAAAATCTTTGTACGGCCTAAAACAGGGCCCTATGCAATGGAGTTTGAAGCTTGATGAATTCTTAACTAGTCTAGGATTTCAAAGGAGAAGTTCTGATCACTCTATCTACGTTCTAAAGGGTGAAAATGGGATAGTGTATATAGCGGTGTATGTAAAAGATTTAGTATTAATTAGCAAATCAATGACTGAAATTAACAAAATCAAAACTGCTTTAAACTCACGGTTCGAGATAAAAGACCTCGGTGAGGCAAAGTATATTTTGGGTTTCTAGGTAGAGAGGGACAAAAATAAGAAAGTAAAAAAATTAACTCAATAAGAGGCTATTGGAAACATGTTAGATGATAATGGAATACAAGAGGCAAAAGGATGTCTAACTCTAATGGAGTTTTTGCAGAAGTTAGAGGGAGAAGAGACAAAACCGGGTGTCATTATTAGCGAGTATTTAGAGCCAGGGGAGAATGATCTTCTGTCACTAACACCTTATAGGAAGATAGTGGGAAGCTTAATATATTTCATGAAATATACCCGTCTTGACATTGTTGCAGTAGTTGGGGTATTGAGCAGAAGTATAGAGAATTCGAGAAAATCTGATTTTGATTCAGCAAGGAGTGTCTTAAGATATTTGGTAGGAACCAAAGACCTCAAACTCACACTAGGCGGAGGCGAAGTAAAACTGCAAACGTGGAGTGATGCAAGCTATGGTGACATGCCAAGCTGGAAGTCCACCACGCGATTTACTCTACAAATTGGGAACGGTGTCGTGCATGTGTCAAATAACATGAAGGTGCATGTAATATCATCAACTGTGCTCGACCTAAACTCAAATGATAGCGAGATATCATAAATGAAATAAAACAGAAAAGTATAAATGGATAAATACCGCAACTGGCAAGGTGGAAGAAAAAGAAAGGTCAACGACTTATCAAGTTATGGTTAGCCAAATGATGACCAGATAACAAAACCGATCTATTCGATATGCTTCAAATGCCAGGCCACACCACTTTTTAGTCCAATCAACTAATCAATCTCTAACTGGGCCTCGATGGCCAGATCTATCGAAAGCCGTATTACCAAAACCTTCTACCTTACAAACAACAGGACAAGGCCGAAGGGCCAGATCTATAAAGGCAAATAACTTACTATCTAACCACTCCCAAGTGCAGATCTAAAGCGGCACAATCCACAAAGGTGCTAACCAATGCCTCCAACGGCAAGATCTATGGAAGAAATCCCACTCCGGGCAAAGCAAACTCAGCCAAGGCCACTGAAGGCCAAATAGCAAGCAAGGAAAGCTCGAAAAATGCAATGCTCAATACAAGTGGATTAATACTAATCCACCCCAAACACGGTCCCTCTATACGATCAACCGACTATCTTAACACGCGCTTGTTCCCGCAAGGCATCGTGATACTTACATAACACTCTTAGCAATCTAGTGATTGCCAAGGGTGAACTACGGTTGTTCGCTGATGTTCTACAACCACCGGTGTAGGTGGAGGAGCAGCAGTAGTAGTAGAAGTAGACATGATACACTCTCAGAAGCTATCAAGAATCCTACCAAACAACTGTTCTTAAGTGCTCACTGATTCTTATACAAGCATCCAAACCTCACAAAACTCTATCAGAATATAGAGTAGCATAAACATTGATAACTCCCAAAGTTATAGCACAATTGACCAGTCAACACTCAAGATATAATACTCAAAAGTTTCCCAAAAACTGTTTGCAGTTTTACTACTTGGAAGTCTGGATTCATAACATGTTATGAGTCCTAAGTCTTATACTTGTGTTGAACTGGCAACACCAATGTACTTGAGAGGTACATCAAACCACCAAGCTACCACTAATTTGTCAAGCTACCATTGAGCTATCACTAAGCTACCACTGAGCTATCACTAAGCTAACTAGAATCGTATCTATCGCAGTTGCTCTATCCTGTACAGAATCACATTAAGAATATCAGACGTTGCGTTGTCCTGTCTGTGTTGCAGCTTCGCTGCTGCGCTGCTCTGCTGCTGCGCTGCTCTGCTGTATAGCAGCTGCTCTGCTGTATAGCAGCTGCTCTGCTGTATAGCAGCTGCTCTGCTGTATAGCAGCTGCGCTGCTCTGTTGTATAGCAGCTGCGCTGCTCTGTCTGTATAGCAGCTGCGTTGCTTTGTCTGTAAAGCAGCTGCGCTGCTCTGAGACTGAAAGCTTTCCAAAAAGACAACACTCCCCTAAAGCTTTAGACTCAGTATCGTGGCGCAGCTGCGGTGATAAACTAGCACAACATCGCAGCCTAGCAGTATAGCAGTTAGCAAGTCACCCAGTCCCATTACCTCACAATAGTGGAATTATCGCAGAGTGACAGTATAGCAATGCAGCAATTCAACTATTCACTTAATCCCACAGCGTCCCTACCATACTTCAACTTAGGACCAGGAAGGTCTTTAGTGAGCATATCAGCAATCATTTTTGCATTTGGCAAATAACATAATTTAATCACTCTAGAGAACACCTTTTCTCTTACAAAGTGTAATCGTACATCCATGTGCTTGCTTTTGAAGTGATGACTCGGGTTAGAAGCAATGGCAATGGCAGCCTGGTTA
>JBBHKE010000962.1:0-89811 GCA_037447655.1 Zygnema cylindricum
TCGCCACGTGTCATCCGATGTGGCGATGCCCACAAACCGCCGAATTCTTCTTCCGCGATCTCGGCGCTAATTCCGGCCGTCCGATTAAACTCGTATTTGATCGTAGCCGTAATAAATACATGCGCGGCATTTGTTTCGCTTACGAAATCTATGCGCGGTATTGATTTTTTTTCCGTACCGCAATTCGTAGTTTTACATACCAGATCTATGTATCTCGTTAATAATTATAGTTAAATGATATATCCTACGAATTATTGTTTAATAAATTATCGTACTATATATTGCGTAAGACTACCTCTAGACTTAACGGCTAAGGCTACCGGCTATCTACTATCTGTCGGCCGGCAGGTACTAGGATCAAATCCTGTGGCCGGCATATATCTTTTAGTAAATAATCCCCTAACTAGTATAAATTTCCCGTAAACCTCAGGATAGCCTAGGTAGCCATGGCTCTAGCTTCCTCTTTAATTTCT
Organism: Zygnema cylindricum; assembly: GCA_037447655.1. Taxonomy (NCBI): domain Eukaryota; kingdom Viridiplantae; phylum Streptophyta; class Zygnematophyceae; order Zygnematales; family Zygnemataceae; genus Zygnema; species Zygnema cylindricum. The sequence goes on from JBBHKE010000962.1 coordinate 474, forward strand.
CAGTGACTGCGACAAGTTTGAGAGTTTGGAGAGAGAAGTTAGAGGTAGACTGCCTCGGCTTCTTTATTTCTATTCAGACCTAGAAAATACTTTAAAACCATTAATTTCTACAACCTCCTCCTCTAACTAACCATTCAAGAACGTCGTCTCAATGTCCATTTGGTGAATGTGCTTTTTGCCAACAGCGGCAATAGGAATAATCATCCTCAATGAATCAAACTTCACTACCGGTGCATATGTCTCTGTATAATCTACTCCTTCCCGTTGTTGAAAACCCTTACAAACAAGTCGAGCCTTATGTTTTACTATTTCCCACGATGCACCAGTTTTAGTTTTAAAAATCCACTTTGCATTAATAGCATTTTTATCCTTTGATAAACTTACCTTCCTAAATGTTCGGTTGTCAATAATAGTTTGAAGTTCTCTTTTCCACGCCGGTTTCCAATGTTTCTCCCAATCGCATGATTTTCGTGCTTCCACATACGATTGAGGATCGTCGGCATATTATCGCATAATGATTGCTATAAAAGAAAATCATTCCCCCTCGCCGCCGAAATAAAATAATACGAGTTCTCCACATTTCCCTTTCTATCAAAGGAAAGGCGAGCTGGTTTCTTTCCCCTATTTCCTCGCATACTCCTCCTTGGCTCAAATTCGTTCTCCTCCTTCGCCGGTGCCTCCTCAATAATATTTGGTTCAGTCGATTTAGAAGACGAAGATTTCCTCGTGTGCGAAGACATTCAAGTTTTCGCTTCGTGAATCCCCACCAATGTTACCAAAATTTACATTTTCCATAATTTTATTTTTTCTCCTTTTAACATTGGAGGTGGATTCTGGCTCAATTTCGGAATCGGAACCCTCAATGTCATTAAGATCACCAATTTTAAATTCTTCATGAAAATCAAGATTAGAATGTCGCTTAGCCGATCGAGAGATTGTGGATAATAAATCCTCGTGAAAATCCACATAGATATTTTGAATAAGATCATATACTCGATAAAGACTCCTTTTCGAGCTATACCCCACAAAGTATCCACTCCAACTCCTCGATGCAAATTTACTCTTTTTTTTGTGATTGAATCTAAACCGATGCACGACATCCCCAAATCCGAATGTGGTGAAGGGTAGGTTTGCCGCCTTACCACAATTCGTGTGGAGTTTTGTCACCCGAAACCGATGTAATCCTCCGGTTGCAAATATAATTAGCCGTCAAGATAGCATCGCCCCATAAATTAATGCTCCTCTCGAATCTGTGTACCATGGATCGTACCATTTCGCAAAGAGTACGGTTCTTCCTCTCGGCAACGCCATTAGATTCTGGTGAGTATGATGCGGTATGTTGGTGAGAAATTCCCCACTCTTTACAATAAGGATCAAAAGCAAGAAATTCATCTCCATTATTCGATCTAATAGATTTTAGCTTTCTCTCACTTTGCCTTTCGGCCATCACATGCCACTCTTGAAAGCGTAAAAATGCTTTGGATTTGTGTTTAAGTAATATTACCCATGTGAAGCGAGAGAAGTCGTCCACCAACACCATAATATATTTGTTTCCACCAATCGTTTCCGGTTTTACGTCCCCACATAAATGAATATGCACTAGATCAAGCGGGTGCTTAGATCGATGCATTGGATCCTTAGCCGGATGTGACTTTCGAATTTGTCTCCCCTTACTACATCCCTCACACCCGTTAATTTTCTCTCCCGACGCCAAATCTAGACCCTTTACGCACCCATTTTTTATCATCCGTCGTAAACTCCCTTCGAATGTGTGACACATGCAATGGTGCCACAAAGTTAGATCCCCTTTTAATTCATAAATTTGCGAAATTATAACGCCCGAAATTGGGGGGGAATGATGCCGACGCCATAACAAACAACTATGCATCAAATCTGTGACTTCTCTTTCGCCAATGTGTACGCTGTCAGATCGTACGATTTTTATAAATGAATCGTCGTACGCTAGTACGCTTCCACATGCGGGTTGATATGCGGCACAATAAGAAGGTTCACTGAACATTCACGTACGTATAAAACATTAATTAGTTTAGCTTGCGTCACTTTTTCAATTCCACATGCGTCTTAAACTAGAAGATCCAAACGTACAGTACCAACTGTACTTATCGAAATAACTTGTCCACTTGCGAGAATCATTTTTTTTGGTACCGTAAGTTCACGCATGTCGTCAAAAAGTGAAGCGTCAATACATACATGATGTGACGCGCTTGAATCAATAATCCAATCTTTTTAGTGTAGTGTAGCACCTGCCAAAAGATCAAGCGATAACTTAAGGGCGGAAAATATTTGCGTGCCTTCGCCTCTTTCAAAATATTCGTCACCCATGAAGTGTCCTCCTCCTCTTCCATGGCGGCTCCAGGACAACCGCGGCCGCCAAGACGACTGCGGCCGCGATTACGGTATTGGCCGCCGCCGTCTCCTCCACCACGGCGGTCTCCTCTACCGCCGACGCCTCCACTATCGGCCTACGAATAACATTGGGGACTAATATGGCCCCATTTCCCGCATAAATGACATTGGCGCTCCTAATCTGAATAAGAGGACGCCATGTGGCCGAGTTTACCACACTGAAAACAGACAATATTAGATAGATCTGAATATCCAGAGTGGGCAAGAGATTTTCGACCCTTTTTTGCCCTCTCCCCCTTTTCCCCCCGGACTTCCCCCTCTTCTTCCTCCTCTTCGTTGAAGATAAATTAGATCGGGCGTTTCCGGTGCCATGGCATTGAGGGGAGCGGTCGGTTAGGTTCCCCTCGATAAGCTCGGTTGATTCGCCTCGGTCGATTTGAGGAATGTGATGATCGAGTCCAAAGTATTCGAATCCCTTAGTAAGAGAATGTCCCTTAGATGTATCATTTTCTCCGATAAGGCATGGGTGAAGACCGATGCCTTATCATTCTCTTCAATAAATTTTCCCAAATTTGCGAGTTGCTCAATAATAATATTATATCTCTTTGCGGCCTCATCGATTGATTCATTTGGTTTCATTATGAAAGATGCATAATTGGTATAAATGTGTTGCCCCTTGTTTTGAAGGCTCTTCTCAAAATGATTTTCAAGGGCCACCCAACAATCATCGGCGAACCTTTGGGTAAGAAATAGATCGTGAATAGAAGTGCTACATGATTAGAATAAACCGCCAACGGCTGAAAGATTTTTCTTCGTCCACACTTGATAAGCTTTCCGATCCGAGGTAGGCATCTTCTCCACCCCTTTTACCACCTTCCAAGGTTGTTTTAATTTAAATTGACCTTTGATATATTTTTTCCACGATTGATAGTGTGTTCTATTGAGAATGACGATTTTTCCGAACATACATTCAACTTGTTCGTCCCCTTCGCTCTAATCATGAAGATCGAAATCGTCATCGATGGGAAGTTTCCTCTTTCGAATCGATTCCCTCCTCTCCTCCTCATCTCCTGCATCTTCTTCCATATCAACGACGCTTTGTGTTGAAGGGGATCTCCAAAAAATGGAGGTCTCAAGACATGGTTCGCCTCTCAGATTCGTTGATCAACATAACGGAAAGACCATCCATCAGTTTTTGAAGACGATCTTCCATCGCGTCATCTTCCTCCTTCTTTTTCCCTTTATTCTCCTTCTTTTGTCCGAACGGATCGACCGGAACGGCTTCCTCAAAAGATTTGCCGGTGAAAGCAAATGGAGTTTCTACTTCTGGATCCGACGATGATTCAGATTGGTTGGATCCGGAGGTCGAGGAATCATCGTAGAAGAAGAAGGCATCATACGAGAAGGGGTATTTTTCTTCTCTCTCCCCATGGCGGCCAAACTAGCCACCCTTCTACACCTCAATGGAGCACACAGGCTCGGATACCACTTGAAAGGATCTTACACAAAAAATCAGAGTGCAAAACTACAACGGGAGCATTTAAAAAAATATTTACACGAGAGAGAGCTGTCCACAAAAGCGAATATATTTCATAGACATTTTCTCCCATAAAATGATTAAGTCCCCCCTCCCTCTAAGCTGCAGTATATAGTAGTACAATTGTAACGTCACTTCATCAAACTAAAATAACCAAACCAAAATATAAAGTGCGCACGAAGTGCATACCAATCAAATCGGGTCTACACGCGAAACAACATAGTACTAATGTACTAAACATTCGTATAACCAAACGTACACACCAAACGACAACTGAACCTGGTCAACGCAAAACCAAATCTACGCGAGACCAGGAACCTAGGAAACGTACAAAAACAAAATAACAACCACAGAATCTTGAAGAAGAGACAAACTATTCGGTCACGCGACAGACCGCGGCGACCGATTACAAATTTTGACTCAACAGTTATTGGTTACATGTTACTTATAAGTGTAGAGAAATTAAAGTTGTAAGGAAAAAAATAGTGTTTTGTAGCGCTATTCCGAGTTCAATGGCATAAAGTGAAACAATATTAGTGGTTCGAACATATTGGTAAATGGGTATTTAAGTTTTACGAATATAAATTTTTGAATTTGGTAGACTTCCGCGAAAGAATCGCACGATTTTGGAGTTGTATTTTAAAAGATATAGTGATTGGTGTATTTAGGCGATAGCGCGAGGTCAAATGACGAGTGGGTGTTCATTGTAACGGGTTAAGGGTCAAACTAGCCGCGGAATTTCAGGCGCACGTTTTAAAAGTACCAAATGAATCAATATTTCGTTTGGTACGCACAATGGTTCGTTTCGTACATTTTTTAGTACGAAACGTCACTTTCACTTTCTGGAATTTCGTAGGTAGTTTCGCGTGTGAAATTTGCAACGCACGTTAGTGCGAAGTCGCGTTTCGTTTGGCGCGCACTTTTGCATGTAAATTTTACGTAGTGAAATGTAGCGTTTGATTGGTTAGTAAATCTTACGTAGTTAGTAAGAGATTACGCACGTTTTTGCATTGGCCAGTATGAGTCTTTGCTAATTAATGATTAGCTCAAGTAAAACCTGTTCAACGGAGTGTTGACTCTAGCTTGGCTAGTCGAGGGCAATGATGGATAAATTGGGAAGTCGAAGAGAAAAGTAGACATCTTTTCATTTGGGAAAAGTTTGTGGAAATTCAGACTGATTTTAGTCCTCAGCGATTAAAACCGAATTGGAGCGATGACATTTTTGCACTTAAATCTCTTACTAACTAAGTAGGTTTTTAGTTGTTAAGAGATAGAATTATTAAGAGTGGAGAGTAGTGGAAAACACTTTCAAAGAAGGGTTGAGTCACCAAGGCAAGAGACCAAGCTAATGTTATGTGGACAAAAGCTTCTTCTAATTTAAGGTTTATCCTTATGAGAGTGCTTTCCAATGTGGATGTGAATTTTCCAATGTGTCGAATGTGTGGTTGAAATCGGTTGTAGTAATGGGATTTTTGAGAGGTAGGAGATCCTATTACATATGGTATCAGAACTTTGGTTAGAAACCATGGAGAAGTTTGCTCACCCGAAAATGGATTGCCGTGACCGTGAGGGTGCTCTCACTTGTGTCAGTAGAACCACAATGTGAAGTGGTAGGGGATTGGAGGGAAACTAAGTGACCACCCTGCCAGCGGCCACTGGTTACATGTATGGCGTGCTTAGGTCCTAAGGACTAAGGCGGGGTGGGCAGTGTAGCCACTGCTGAAACTCACTCCAATTACCTAGAGGCCAAACAAACTTGCCTTCTTCTAGCGATGATTCATGTCTATAGGGAGGGCTTAAAGCCATGAAGGGTGAGGATTTGAGGATTAGAGATTAAAAGGTCATGATGTAGTGGGAAATGGGAAATTTGCTAATGGAGTTGAAAGAAAGTGGAGTATTTTACTTCTTCAAGAACAAAGGAGTCGAGAAATGACTTAAAAATTTTCAAACCTTAAATTGTTACCTTTGAGAGCTTTTCAATTTTGTTGTTGCAAAATTTGTGGGGAAATTTTTACCTTTCTGCATCAATATTTTGGAAATTGAAAAATTGAATTTGCACTAACTTACTTTTAATGTCTTATTGATTTTTCAGATTTTTATCTTTTATTTTTTTGAAGGATTTGTTAAAGAGAGGAAATCTTGGATTGGAGCAATCTGAAGACTTCAAATCTGCAACAAATTTCTTTGGGAAATTATATTCCATCTTTCTTTTTGCTGGATTTCATTTTGTGATAAATGCACATTCTGCATGGAAACGTCAAATGGAGAATGCTTTGAATGTATTGAAGAAGTGTATTGTGAAATTGGCCAAAATATTTAATAATCATGCTGCTATTGTGGATGAAACAAGTTCTGAATTGAAGAGTGAATTGAAGGATCTTAAGGAAAATGATAATATTTCAAATCAAAAATTGGATGAGCTAATTAATTTAATTCACACCATAAATGATGTTAATGACCAAAAAGATGAGAGAAGTAAGAGAAATGCTAGTTTCAAGAAGGATGATCACGGTAGACCTAAGAAGATAAGAGATCTAAAGTTGTCTATTGGTGAGACACCATCCTTTGATGGTAAGAAAATTGATGAGTTAGATGTTTGGATTTTTCATATGGAGTGTTATTTAGAATCTAGAAATTGTGATCGTGATGATTACACTTCTTTTGCTGTTAGCTGTTTGAAAGGTGATGCTCAGATTTGGTATTACACTTAGATAAGGTCTAATTTGATTCCTAATAATGCTAATTGTGAAGCTTTTAAAACCGAGATCAAATCGCGTTTTTTGTGTGTCACTTAAAAATTCAGAATGGAAGAAAGGTGCGTGAACTATAAGCAGACTAGATCAGTGAAAGATTATATTGTGTAATTTGACTCATCTAGCATTCATGTCATAGGTTTGACTGATGAAATGGCTAGGTTGCATTTCTTGAACTATCTGAATCCTATATTGAAATCAGAACTGAAACATCAAAATTTTATTAATTTGAACGAATTACAAGATAAGCCATTGGAATTAGAGAATCAGTTGGGGTATAATCGGGAAACTCGATCATTTAGGGGTAATTTGAATGAAGTATTAGAATGGGGTGAAGAGGAATTTGTTAAAAAAGGTCTAAATGCGGGTCTGGTGAATATGCACAATATTTTCAGAGGAAATCACAAAGGTGGACAAAGTGTTGATGCAAGAAACAAATTTAACAATAGAGGTGGATACATATAGAGTCTTAAACCAAGTATTAATGCTAAAAAACCCAATCTTAGCATATTAGATGCAGTATCTGTCAGAAAAAATAGGTCATAGGGCATTTGAGTGTGCACACTTGAAGAAAATTAACTGTTATAACTGTGAAGAGGAGTGACATTTCAGCAGAGAGTGCAAGAAATCCGAAAAAGAAGTCACTTGTTTTAAATAGGGAGGTCCAGATCATTACGCTAACGACTCTACATATAAGGGATCTCTAAAAACAATTGATGTCAATAAAAGTTCTTCTGGAAAATATTGTATTATAGCTAGCTGAGCAAGAAGCCCAGGAGGTGGGAAACCGAAAGGGCTAGCTGAAAGTCCTAAGTTGAGTCGACCAGATCCAGAGGTTAAAGAGTTAAATCCGGAGGGCAAGCTAATAAATGGAAAGGCTAAGATAGCTGAATTTATTATGATTCTATCTATACTCCATTGTTTCAACAATCCTTTTGATGAAACTCTTAACAACAGACCTATGTTAAGACAATTAAGTAACGATGACACCAGACATAGTTTGATCATATTCGAGTCTTTAGTTGAATGGAAACCATTGAGAGTTATGGTAGATTCAGGTGCTACACATGATTTTATTTCACATAAGTTTTAAGAGGAAAATAAAATTCCTACAATCATAAAGGAAAAACCTTTGCATGTTCAGATGGCAAATGGTAATAAGTCCACATTAGATTTACAAACTAGCATAATAGAAGTTGATATCGAAGGTTATAAAATGAAAGTTGTGTGTGAAATAATGAATTTGGGTTGTGAGGAGCTAATATCGAGAAAGCCTTGGTTAACTCAATATAACCAACAAATTAATTAGGAAACTAACACCTTGAGAGTGAAGTTTGAGAACATCAGGAGGGTTTTGTAAGCATTACCTTCAAAAAAACTGGATAGGAATCATATAAAAACATAACCAAATTGGTAGTGGAAGGTTTAATTTATGCTAAACAATTTAAAAAGCATTTAAAAGATAAAACAAATCATGTTTTCTTATTAGTTGTAACTGAGGCATTTACTGATGAAGGGGGGGGAGAAAACACTAACATTGATGTTATTCCTAAGTCAGACACGACTAAAAATCTTGAAAAACAAAAATCTGATTTTGTAACTGACATAAATACATTTGATGTTGATGTTAAAGATTTGATTTTTGAATATCAAGATGTTTTCCCAAGTGATTTACCCTCAAGAAGGCCACCTTCCCGAGATATGGAACATGTTATTAACCTTGAACCTGGATGTAATCCTCCTGTCACGGGAATTTATAAGCACAGTTTCTTTGAGCACAATGAGTTAAAGAAACAGATCAAGGAGCTTCTGGAGAAAAAACATATTCAGCCCAGCAAATCACTATACGGAGCTCTAATTATTTTTGTCAAAAAGAAGGACGGAACATTGAGAATGTGTGTCGACTATCATAGTCTGAACAAGATTACGATGAAGGATAAGTATCCGTTACCTTTAATTCGTGATTTGATAGATCATTTGAAAGGTGCAAAAATATTTTTTCTTTGATTGATCTGCGTAGTGGCTTTAATCGGGTGCCAATTAGAACCAGAGATGTTGACAAAACTGCTTTTAAAACTAGAGCGGTCATTTTGAATTTATAGTGATGCCATTTGGTTTGACGAATGCACCGCCTACTTATCAAAGATTAATGAACCAAACCTTTTTCAGATTATATAGATGAATTTGCTTAGGTGTTTATAGATGATATTCTAATTTACAGCAAATCAAAAAGACAACATGTAATTAATTTAACAAAAGTGTTGAGAAGGTTAAGGGAAAGAAAAGTATATGGAAAATTGTCAAAAACCAGTTTTTTTAAAAGTGAACGATTATTTTTGGGACATATAGTAAGTGGGGAAGGTGATAAAACAGATCGATCCAAAATTATTGCAATTGGAAGCAACCCACTAATGTTACAGAAGTTAGATCATTTTTGGGATTGGCCAGTTATTTTAGGAAATTTATCAAGAACTTCAGTATGATCGCCGCATCTTTGACGGATTTACTTTGGGAGAATGAGACGTTTGTGTGGGGAGCCGATCAAGATAGAGTTTTTGAGGAACTTAAGGGAAGTTGACCTTTGCCCCTACACTGGTGTATCCTGATCTTGCTAGGGAATTTGAAGTTCTGATCACTATTGATGTAACTGATAAAGGTTTAGATGCAGTCATAAGTCAAAAAGTCGGCAAACTTTTTCATCGTATTGCTTTTGAGTCCAGGAAATTCATGATGGCGAAAAAAACTATCCAACACAGGAAAAAAAAATACTTGCAATTGTTTATGCATTGATGAAATGGCGTTGTTATTGGTATAATAAAAAATCTACAGTTCACTGTTTTAATAAGGCACTCCCCTATCTGCAACGATTAAGTGATGCACAGATTATGACTGGCAGACATGTTAGATGGATGCAAAAATTGGCATATTTGAAATTTAATGTCAAACATTTTCCTAAAAAGACAAATATAGTCGTAGATCCTTTAAATAGATATTTTTAAATAAGTGTGATGGTTCGAGATTAACTTTCTTTAGATGCTGTTAGAAATGGTTATGATAAAGATCCTTATTTTGCTGTGATTTGCAAGAATATTTCGGGAGGGAATTTTGACCCATTGAATGAGAGGCATGTCAAAAACTTTAGAATAGAAGATTGTTTTTTATATTTAAGAACACGGGATAGATTATGCATTCCTGAAATGGGAGACTTAAGAAACCAACATTTATAGGAAGTCCATTAGCATTTAGGACATCTAGGTTGAGATAAAACTCTTAGTCTATTGCTGAGTAAATTGTTTTGGCCAGGGATGGCAAATGAGGTGTCGAAACACGTGGAAAGTTGTGTCCATTGCCAACAGAGTAAACCTAGTAACCAAAAACCTAGAGGTCTCTTAAAACCTTTACATATCCCTCAAACACCATTGGAATATGTCAATATAGATTTTTTTTTGTCTATTGGCCAGCTACATCTAGAAGAAATGACACTATCATGGTCGTAGACGATAAGTTTGTTGTGATTTGAAAACTTTAGTACTCAGTAAATAGGTCAGTGAGTGAGGGATTAGTACTTAGAATAATTTTTGGTATACACACTTTAGTATTGACCCCTAATAGTGTTACAGTAGTATAAGGACAAAAGAGTGTACCGTACTTCTACAAGGACACGCGTCAGCAGATGAGGATTTTGCAGGTGTTATGAAAAGCCACCGACACTCACATACACATGTCTAACATCAAACGAGCGGATTCGCAAAATCGAACGGATGAAGTTTGGACCGGACATCAGGTAAATTGACTGTACGGATTCAGTATGGAACGTTGATTCGAATCGTGTCGACGGACGCGATTCGCGCGGGACCACCAGTGACAAAGCTCGCTGTAGGCACTTAGGTGCTTTGTACCGCACAACAACAGTCGGCTCAATTTATGTGAACCATGCTGACTAAGCGTCAACTTTAAACGGGACCATAGCTAATGATTTGGACGCGTGTTGTCCATCGCAAAGATCTAGTTTACATCTTAGGACGATCCGTGAATTCGGAATTGACTAGTACGGACGATTACAGTAATTTGGACGGATTCGCCAATTGCTGACTAAGCAAGTGGCACACTGTATGTTCGGCCACTATCTGTAAATATCTGAAACAACATTAAATTGTATGTAGTGAATTACTTTTTAGTGTTACATTATTGAAATAGGATAAAAGTTACAATTAGGGTTTTTGACGTACTTCCGGTACAGTAGACGTACCGTTGACGTAAAGTGACTTCAGTAGGGTACAGTACTTAGTTACACGTGTTGTACCTTGATTAGTGCGAGGCTCAATAGATAGCTATGTGAGTATAAAATGTAGGACTTAGTTAATTTTCAACATCAACTGAGTTTATCAAAGTAATGGCAGATTTTTTTTCTGCATCTTTGACCTGTCAGTGTGATCACTATGATTGATGTCTTGATATGAAACTTTGTGTGGATGTTCTATGAAATAGAAACTAAATGGTTCTGTATTTTCACTCTGTTCTGCTTTTTTTGTAGAATTATGTGAGAGGTTTACTTGGTTAGTTTGATAAGCTGTCAACTGTTTCTGGGAAACTCTGGAGCTCATATCTTTTGGATTCTTTTGTGGATCAGGCTGTAACTTTAGAAGGTTATATGGTCGAGTACACACTGAATATTGGTGCAGTTTGAGGTGCTTTTGTAAATTGTGGAGTAATCTGTGCTGTCTAAAACATAGCAGTTTTGTGGTAGTATGTGTGTGTTTTCCGTGAGTAATCCATGGTTGAAATAGGCTATGGACAACAAGGTTCAATATAATGGCAATCTTTATCCCTTGGAAAAAGTACTCATTCAGTTGTAGATATCGCAAAGTTATATTTTGACAACGTGGTCAAACATCATGGAGTCCCCTTGTCTATAGTCAGTGATAGGGATTATAAATTTACGTCAACATTTTGGAAAGAATTGTAGCAAAATGTAGGCACTGAATTAAAAATGAGTACCTATTATCATCCTCAGACAGATGGACAAGCACAAAGGATGAAACGTAAACTATAAGAAATGCTTAAGACTGTTTGCATCCTCAGACAGATGGACAAACACAAAGGATCAAACGTAAACTAGAAGAAATGCTTAAGACTATTTGCAGTGGAGTTTGGAACACATGGGAATCTAAACTGCCATTAATGGAATTTACATACAATTCATGTAAACATGCTAGTACAACATCCTCACCGTTTGAAGTTGCATAGGGATACCAACCGAGGGAAGCATAACACTTAATAACAGAGGTCGCTCAAGAGAATAGGGGTTCTAGAACGGAGTTTTGGGAATACGTTCAAAGAGTTTGGAAAACAATCTGGGATACATTAGTGGAGGCATAAAGAAGGCAAGAATTAAATGCTAACCACAAATAGAGTGATTGGGTGGTAAGCACAAGTGACAAGATTTAGCTATAAAAAACTCATTACAGCTGCAAGATCAAGAGAGAATCGGATCATACGGGGAAATTTGCTCTTAAGTACAACAGACCATTTATTGTAATCGAGATTATATCGCCAGTTGCTGCCGAATTGAACTTTCCGCCTTCAAAAAAAAATCATCCAGTGATACACATCAGTCAGTTGAAACCAGCAAATCTTCGACCCACTAAAGGAGAATAGGACTTGGATCCATCAATATTTATAGAACCTGTGGTCCACAGATGGGTAATATATCGGGTTGGTCAACGGTTTAAGGTCGGCAATACTATATTCTGGCAATTGCATGACTTAGGAATGCCAAAAGATGAGTTACCTTTAAAAGATAAAAATTCTGAGTTTTTACAAAGGTATTGGAGGGATAATAATATAGAAGTCCCGTCTTGAGAATTAAATGTGTTTTACTTGAGGTCAGTTAAATATAAAGAGGGGATGATGTAATAGTAATAATGGTTCTAACTTATTGGTAAATGGGCATTTAAGTGTTACGAATATAGAATTTTGAATTTGGTAAACTTTCGCGAAAGAATCGCACAATTTGGAGTTGTATTTTAAAAGATATAGAGATTGGTGTATTTAGGCGATAGCGGGAGGTCAAAATAACGACTGTGTGTTCATTGTAACGGGTTAAGGGTCAAACTAGCCGCGGAATTTCAGGCGCACGTTTAAAAGTACCTAATGAATCAATATTTCGTTTGGTACGCACGATTGTTCATTTCGTACAATTTTTAGTACGAAACATCACTTTCACTTTAGAGAATTTCGTAGGTAGTTTCGCGTGTGAAATTTGAGACGTACGTTCGTGCGAAGTCGCGTTTCGTTTGGTGCGCACTTTACGTAGTGAAATGTAGCGTTTGTTTGGTTAGTAAATCCTACGTAGTTAGTAAGAGATTTCGCACGTTTTAGCATTGGTCAGTCTGGGTCCTTGCTGATCAATGATTGGCTCAGGTAAACTTGTTCAACAAAGCGTTGACTCTGTCCTGGCTAGTCAAGGGCAATGATGGATAAATAGGGAAGTCGAAGAGAACAGTAGACATCTTTTCCTTTGGGAAAAGTTTGTGGAAATTGTGACTTATCTTGGTCCAAGAGATTAAAACCAAATTGGAGCGATAACATTTTTGCAATGAAATCTCTTACTAAGTAAGTGTTGTTTTAAAAACCTTTAGTCCTCTCTATATCTCGTGTGTGAGAAAGAGATTCCAAACTTATTCGTTTGTGTGTGCATGCTGATTCGTCGTAGAAAGGTTTTTAGTGTGGAATGTAAGTCCGAAGGGAGTACACGAGTTCAGTATACTCCAAGCACACGTGTCGGTCCTTGGGGAAGTCAAGATTGTCTGTTCCGGATGATGAAAATTACATTTTCGTTTAGGGACCGGGTTTACACGTGGAGGTTCATCTTCGGTGATGAAATAATGCGCGGACGGTGGACGGAGCCCGGCGTCATTTTTGGAATATTAATATTGACTGCGCCGTCAGTTCAGCAGGCGAACTTTGACCGTTTACTATTTCACTTTAGACACTGTTAGTTTTAGGTTTGTTCTAAATATTTGTGTATGGTTGACGGCGGGGGTTTTTTTGATAAGTTTTAGTGTATCATTCGATCAATGGTGTAGATCAGCTGCAGGTTCACTTGTACATTTGGACTGTGAATATTTTGGAGTTAGGAATTCTTTGTATGCAAAATTGCGAAGCAGTTTTTGGCTGTCTTTGAATTACAAAATCATTGTGATCTTTGAGCAAAACCTTGTGAACTTCTCCATGTGGTTTCTTTGCTGTATAATTTACATTGAAGCAAATTTGCAAACCTAGGATAAGTCTGGTTTTCTTGGGGCTTCATTGTGAAGTTGGTCTTTTGTGGGTTTTTCGTGAAAGTTTCCTCTTTGTGTATTGATTATTATGGCAACTGCCGGTGCTTCTTCTTTTTCTTTTAGGGCACCGGTTGCCTTAAGACAACACTATGTAGTGTTTTAGTAGTTAAGAGATAGAATTATTAAGAATGGAGAGTAGTGGAAAACACTTTAAAAGAAGGGTTGAGCCACGAAGGCAAGAAACCAAGCAAATGTTATGTGGACAGAAGCTTCTTCTAATATAAAGTTTATCCTTATGTGAGTGCTTTCCAATGTGGATGTGTATTTTCCAATGTGTGGAATGTGTGTTTGAAATTGGTTGTAGTAATAGGATCTTCTGAGAGGTAGGAGATCTTGTTACATATAGCCAGTAAAACTTCAACATTATATAACACACGTAGCCTCTCACTTTAGAATCCGCCCTCAAACCTCCAAATGCAGACAAGTGGCATTTGGCGGCCAATGATGAATATCAAGCACTAATGACGAATCAAACTTGGACGCTTGTGAGGTGCCACCTAACCGACGTGCTATTTGTTCAAAATGGGTTTTAATAATTAAAAGATTTGCAGATGGATCTATTGAATGCTAAAAGGCGCGCCTCATGGCGAAGGGATATTTGCAGATAGAAGGAATTGATTACAACGATACTTTCACAGCTGTCAGAAATTTGAATCTATTCATACCATTTTGTCCTCGAGAGCGATTCACAATTAGGAGCTTCAACAAATTGACCTCCAAATTGCTTTTATTCACGGAAATCTTGACGAAGTTATTTACATGAAATTGGCTCTTGGATACGATGTAGCTGGACAAGAATGGTTTGTCGATTGAATACGCTGTAGCTGGACAAGAATGGTTTGTCACTTGAATAAATCAATTTATGGTCTTAAACAAGCGCCACATGTGTGGCATAAAACTCTTGTCGTTGTTTTATTAGAAGATGGGTTTAAAGAAATTAGCTCGGATCGTGGTATTTACATTAAAGGTACAAGTGACAGTTTAGTAATCATTTTTATTTAAGTTGATGATCTACTTCTTAGTAATCACTATTGTTTAAGTTTATGATTTACTTCTTGTTTGTCCTAGCAAAACACAAATTGACAAGGTCAAATTCATGGTAACGTCTCATTGGCCAATGACTAATTTAGGTGATCTTTGTTACTATTTAGGTATTTGTGTTATAAGAGATTGGTTTAAACGTCTTTTACAAATGAGCCTAGAACATTATATTGTTGACCTTTTAGATACCTTTGGCATGTCCGACTGTAATTTTGTCTCTACACCTCTTGATCCAAATACCACACTTAGAAAAGAAGTCTCCAATGGGAATGCCCAAGGAGACGTAGGGTCCATCTAGCCGTCTATTGTCAAAAAGTTGATGTATACCATCTTGGGGTCACGTCCGGACATTTGCATTCTTGTGTGCATCATATCACAATTCTCTAATTGTGCGTCTCTCAGTCATATCAATGCGGCAAAAAACGTCCTTATATATCTTCAAGGCACCGAACATTTTCGCCTCACCTTCTCTTCCTCCTTCCTCTTCTTCACTTTTTTCCTCATATTTTTCTCTTTTTCTTCCCGATTCCTTTCTCATTGGATTTTGTGATACGGATTGGGGAATTCAAACTGATGAATGGTGTTCTATCTCGGCATGTTATCTTTGGTGTTTGTTTCACCCTTTGTTGTGGTCTTGTCTCATGGTCTTTTACAAAACAACCAACTGCTGCTCTCTCCACTACTGAAGCTGAATACATGGCTGGTAACTTTGTCACTAAAACAACCATTTGGCTTCTTTGCCTTCCCACGGACTTTTCTTTTAATCAAACTGCTCCCACTCCTATCTTTTGTGATTCCTCAAGGAGCTCTCGCCCTCATGAACCATTCACCACACTCGTACAAAACATATCGATATCTGATAACATTTTAATCGTGAAAAAATTGTGGATAACATAGTCTCATTCTCCCATTGCTCTACCGCCGATCAACTTGCCGATTTTATTACCAAACCTCTTCCTCGCCCTTTGTTCGACAAACATATTTTCTCTTTTGGCCTTTATGGCTAAATCCATGCTTCAATCAAGAGGGGGTATTGGAATTTGACGTTCCACTCTATTTATGAACCACTATGTTTAGTTAGTTTTACTTTCATCAAAGTTAAGTCGTAGAACATTAAGTCTTAAGTATACTACTTTAATTAGTGTTCTTGTACTTGTTGTACCTTTTTTGTTGATATTGTTTTAGCGTAGGAAGATTACCACTAACTCTTAGAATCTTTCTAACTACACTTGAATCGTTATTACCGTATAGAAATTATTAGTGTAAATAAAAAAAATAGCATCATTCATTCTAGTTTAGTGCTAAGAGACGTGGCAGATTATGGTCCACGTCCTTAAATAGTATAATTTATTATATTTAAGGTATCAATATCAAAATTTTGGGCTGGCGATATAGCGTACATAAGGCTAATAACAATTCATGGTGTAGTGAATCTTTTTCCGCTAGTAGATGTTCCTAGTTTAGTTATACATATACTTCTAGATGTACCTAGTTTTAGATATACTTTCACTTTTGGATAGTGCGACTTCCACGTTTGAGTCCCAAGATAAAACTCAAACGTCTTACTTTATTTTCATTCATTTAGTATATTGAACTTAAGTTCACGATAACCTCTTTTGTCCTTGCTGTTTTTCTTTTTTATTTGCCCCCTTTATGTATTTTCTGTCCTTTCCGGTTCTTTTTTTTTTAAGTCTTTATTTTTTGTTATGGCTGCTAACAAAATATGAGGAAGGGAGGAAAGGAGAAAAAATTGGGGAAACAATAAAATGAGGAACAAAAAAGGTTGAAAGGAGGGAGGAGCTTAGGGGGAAAAAGAAGAAGAAAGCAGGAGACGGGAGATGAATCGAAAGCTAAAGGAGGAGGAAAAAAAAAACATGTGGGAAGATAGGGAAAGCAAGGCGGTCGATGCGATTTAAACATCTTTTCGAGTTTTAAACAAGATAATAACTTGGAGGAGATAAAGACGCAAAGTAATCCAATTCCCACCTCTATAGTGCCTATTCAGCATCACATTGTTAGGGTCCCCCCAAAATAAGCGATGTTTTCGTGGACCTATTTTAAGGCAAGTTGTTGGTCCCCACCAAAAAAAAAAAAAAGGGGGAGAAAAAGGAGAGTCAATCAGCTTTGGATCTCCTTAGCTTGGAGAAGCACAAAGCACGGTCACAAATTGGAAAGTGGAAATACCCACAAAATTATGATTTGACCGACACCAAATTGAGTATTCAGGCAATTTTAGAAGTCATACGACAACAAGATATATGTATAGAAATGTACAAGTATGTAAAGATGTGTGTGTATATACACACTTCATAAAAACAAGACTTTTCACCATTCTTTTGTTTCTTGCAGTTTTCCCGAGAAAAAAACTATTAAAAATTGAACGCCATTAGAAAAAGAGAAAAAAAAGGTACTGAACATGAATCGTCTCATACCCCAATTTCCAGTCGAGTTCGATTCGTGGAATGTGGCCGTATGGGCACAAAGTTTAAATGGGCCTCTACGAAACTGAAACATCCAAAAGACATCTTCCCAAAAATTAGTTAAAAGTGTACAATAAAACACAATGTTGAAGATGATTGCAAAAATGAAAAATGCAATACCCTCTAAGATACACAAACACTATACAATAAGTAATTTATAAAATTGATTGCCTGTGAAACGCAAAGCAGAAAATGAAGAGAGTAACAAGGAGAGATCGATGGGAGGAGAGCTGAGATTGAGGCAAAGGTGGCAGTTAGAGAAGAGATCGTAAAAAAGACAGGAAAAAAAAATTGATATATTGGAGAGAGGCCCGGGCATAGGTGGGCCGTACAGGAGCCCAAATGTTAATGTTGCAGATAAAATGGCAGAAAATAGAAAAACGATTAAAAGTGGAAAAGGTAACACAAAAAGAAACAGTGTGGAATAGGATGGGTGGTGAACAATTGACAGGGTGTAAAGGGAAAAGGTTTGCTTATTTTTTGTGAGATTTTTTTTGTGATTTTCTGTTGGGGAAAAATGGAAGGTTGTTTCAGAAGAAAAGAACGAGGGAGAAAATGGTTTTGAATCCATTAATTCTAATTTTCTTTTCTGATGTACCTTCATTCCACTTTAAGCGACCAAACATTTCTACCTCTCTTTCAATTTTTCCACTCTTCCCTATCCTCCTTGTCTTCCTTCCGCTTTTCATTCCTCCTCGTTTGTTTTTTTTTTTCCTTGTCTTTTCTCTATTCCCCCTCCCTTTCCTTTCACCTCACTAGCGATGTCCATGTCCTCCGTTGCCCCATCTCTCATTTTTGTGGTAGTAGAAAGCGTATAGATGCTGCCACATGGCGGCGAGAAAGTGGTCAACGGGAGAGCTGGACGAGTGTAAGCAGTGTTGTACAGCTCTGCTGGACGGTAGCAAAGAGGGCCCACAAGAGGTTTGGCAAATGAGATTCCGAGAAATTGGGAAACTTTTGGATATTTGGATCTTAAGCAAAAGATATTCACTCAAATAAATTCACAAAACATAAAACATTACACAGCGGAAGCTCATAAAAGACAAGAGGAATATTTAGCCAAAAAGATTTATAAGTGTTCTTGGTTGAAGCCTCTTTACATCATCTCTTTTCTCTCTTCTCTCTCTTCTCCCTCTTCTCTTAAATAATCTCTACTCCTAGATTAATCATCTAAGATAGATTGATTAATATTTCATTATAGTCTACAGCGTAGACTGCTGCCTATGTACTTGCTACTTTACACTAAGAGACAACAAGGTAAGACAAGGAAGACTTAGCGTAGCGACGAAGTTTGTCCCTAGCTAATTGTCGCACACTACAATCAAAGTTCCACGAAAGAAGGCGCACGCGCTTTCTTCCTTCGAAATGACTTACTCCAAAAGTTGACATTACACGTGTTGCTTCACAAACACACCTGCACGTAAAATCAATCACCTGCGCACGCAAAAAAAAAGTCATGCGAAACAAAATAGTACATTTCGTTCGCGGATAATAAAAGTACCGCCACGAAACGACATCGTACATTTTGTTATGATGACGTGACACTTCACGTCCAACAAATAAATGTTGGTATGACGCTTCACAAAATGCCGCGAAACGACAATATCCCAACAATCCCCCTCTTATTGTCGGAATCGCCAAACTCCTTAACATAATCCAAGTTTCGGTCGCCCCCTCTCAAATGCATCGTGGCAGCTTTTGTCAGCAAATCTGCTGCCTCATATTTTGTCGATACGTACGAAAATACAATCTCTTTCTGTGAAACCAAATCTCTTACAAAATGCCATTAGACCGTGATGTGTTTTGTCCTCTTGTGAAACACATGGATTTTCGCCAACGCCATCAACCTCATGCTGTCAGAATAAATCGTCATAGAACCAATAAGAACGCTTAACTCACATAACATCTCGTTAAAAACAATTCCCTCACGTTGTTGGAATCCTTTACAAACAAGCCTCGCCTTGTACTTAATAATTTCACCCGAAGCTCCAATTTTCGTCTTAAATACCAACTTTGCATCTATTTCCCTTTTCCCCTCCGGTAATTTTACTTCCTCAAAGGTTCAATTATCAACCACCGACTTTAATTCTTTCTCCTACGCTGGTTTCCACTTACTCTCCCAATCAGCCGGCCTCCTTGCCTCTCCATAAGATTGAGGGTTGTCGGTCATATTTTTCGTAAGTGATTGCTATAAAAGGAACTCTGTCTCTTTAGCATCGGAAAGAAAATAATGTGAATTCGATGTATTTTCCCCTTTTCGATCGTAAGTGAGTTTTTCCGGTTTCTTCCCCTTTGTACTTTGAGAGCTCTTTCTAATAACTTGCTCCTCCTCCTTTTCCTCTTTCTCTTCCTCAAATTCAATTTCAATTTCCTTCTCACTCGATTTAGAACTCGATTTATAGCTTTGAGATTTCCGAATGTTCGAAGGCACTCGGGAATCCAAAGATCCATTACTCTTTCTTTCAAATTCAATTTCAATGGATTTCCCTAATTTCTTCTATTGAGTTTTTACATTCGGTTCCCTATCGGATTTCGAATCCCCAATGTACGGAAAACTCTTGATTTCACTCAATTCATAAAAATCCAAATTTTCCTTAAATTTCCCAACGAAATTCATGGCGGATTTGAGATCCTCATGAAAATCCACATTCCGAGATTCCTCCACGGTTTGACGAGGCGGATCATACACTTGGTACAAATTCCCCTTCGCGCTATAACCAACAAAAATTCCCGGCCAACACCTTGGTGCAAATTTCCCATTCCTCTTAATTCATTCCACATAAACTGTGGCATGACATCCCCAAATTCTCAATTGATGAACCGTGGGCTTTCTCCCACTCCATAACTACTCTGGTGTTTTACTTCCGGAAACCGAAGTGAGTCTTCGATTACAAATGTAATTTGCTGTAAGAATGGCGTATCCCCACAAAAACATCTCTCGTTTGGAGCTATGAACCATTGCAAGGACCATTTTTTGTAAGGTGCGATTCTTCCTCTCAGCCACTCCATTTGACCTCGGAGAATAAGACGCCGTGAATTGATGCCTTATCCCCCACTCTTTTCAATACCCCTCAAAAACAACAAACTCCCCTCCATTGTCGGAACGAATGGATTTAAGCTTCTTATCAATTTGCCTCTCGGCCATAACATGCCATTCTTTAAATTTTTCAAATTCATCCGATTTCTTTTTCAATAAATACACCCATGACTTCCGAGAAAAGTCATCAACAATGACCAAAGTATACTTATTACCTCCAATTGTCTCGGGTTTAATATGTCCACAAAGATCGATGCGAACAACCTCCAAAGGACTTTTAGCTCGATGCTTGATGTCTTTATTCGGATGGGATTTTCGAATTTGACGTCTTTTGCTACATCCTCTGCATCCGTTCCCCTTCTCACCGGATGCGAGTTCCAAAAACCTCACCGGAGAATTACGAATCATCTTCTTCAAACTTACCTCGGATGTGTGACACATCCGATGATGCCATAAGGTAAGATCACCTATCAATTCTGAAATTTGATGTGAAATTTCCTCGGTGGGAACTTTAGATGTCGGCTCCTCCATAAGAGCCGACTATGATTTGCATCCGTCACAACTCCTTCTCCAATTACATTCCCCTTTTCATTCCCAATAGATTGATCACCTCTCGCAAGTAAGTTTCCACAACTCTTTTGGATTTGTGGAACGCTTAACAAATTTACCGAAACGTCCGGAATAAAAAGAGTATTTTGTAGACGATACTCCATCGATTTCTTTTTCCCATAATTTTCCCATGAAAGGAGATCAAGTCGAACCGTGCCAACTGTACCAACCGAAATGACATGGCCGCTTGCAACCGTAATAAACTTTGGAACAGTAAGTTCCATTATGTCATCAAACAAGGTGGCATCCGTGCAAACATGGTGAGATGCCCCCGTATAATAATCCACTCTTTCTCCAAATTTCCTCCAATACTTACTGAATCAAGGGTAAGGTTAAGAACCGGAAACTCATCACCGGTTTCATTACCATAGTCAAAGTAATTTTCATTACCGTAACCACGACCACTACCGCGGCCTCCTCCTCGGCCGCCACCTCGGCCGCCTCTATCACTTCCTCTACCTCCTCTTCCACTTCCGTAATCTCCACTCTTCGAATAACATTGAGGGCTCGTATGCCCCCAATTACCGCAAAAATGACATTGCTTATCCTTATCCGGACAAGATGAAGACAAATGTCCAAGCCAGTTACACCGGTAGCATGTCACATTGGAAAGATCCGAAGGGACCTTCGGTGGACGACCTTGATCCTTCTTGTTGCCTCGGCCGCCACCACCACCTCTCGGGCCACCCTCACCACCTCCTCTACCACCGGCATAGTTAAGATCTGGGGTTTCGGGAGTAGTAGAGTTGAGAACTCCTCCTCCTCCACTTGAAGAAGCCGATGGAGTTCCCTCCGACATTTTGATAAAATTGACGGTGAATCCGAAAGTGTTATCCGCCTTTGCTCGTAAAATAACTTTAAGATGCGAAAGCTTATCCGGTAAAGCATTAAGAAAAACGCTTAACTTATCCGCATCCAAGATAACTCGGCCATTGTTGATTAATTGCTCGAGTATAATATTGAAGTGCTTCACGGCATGATCCATCAATTCATTTGACTTGATTTTAAAATTCATAAAGTCGGTATAAACATATTGACCCTTGTTCTCAACGTCTTTCTCATATTTCTCCTCAAGTGCTTGCCAACAGTCATGGGCCGTGCCGTGAGCGAGGAAATGATCAAGCACGGAAGAATTGCAATTCTTCATCAAACCGGTCGTTGCCGCAATATCTTTTAACCTCCATTGGGCACGCGCCTTACTCTTGAGTGGCGTTTTCTCTTCTCTATTGACAATCCTCCAAAGCTTCTTGAGAATAAGTTGGCCTGAAATAAATTTCTTCCAAATGGCATAATTCGAGCCATTAAAGGCCACGGATTTCCCCGACATATTATAGTTTTCTTTGTCTTCCAATCCTTCATCAAACTCTTACTCTTCTTCTTCTATATTTGACTTTCCCTTCCTAATCCTCTCTTTTCTCTCACTCTTATTAGCTCCTCCAATGAATGGATCAGTAGCCGGAAAGAAAGTGTTTTCTTTGCTCTCACTCGGTTGAGTTTGAAAACGGGAATCTACATATCTCATAAATGTATCAAACATTTCTTCAAATTTTCTCTCCGTATTTCGAGTCTCCTCAAATTGAGATCCCAAAAAATTGTACTCTCTTGCTCTCTCCGAAGTCAACAAGGGGGAAGGAGTATTTCTATTATTCTTCCTCCCCATGCGCTCCCTAAACATTACACAGCGGAAGCTCATAAAAGACAAGAGGAATATTCAGCCAAAAAGATTTATAAGTGTTCTTGGCCGAAGCCTTTTTACATCATCTCTCTTCTCTCTTTTCTCCCTCTTCTCTTAAATTATCTCTACTCCAAGATTAATCATCTAAGATAGATTGATTAATAATTCATTTTAGTCTACATCTTACACTGTTGCCTATATACTCGATACTTTGCACTAAAAGACAACAAGGTAAGACAACCAAGACTTAGTGTAGCGACGAAGTCTGTCCCTAGCTAACTATCGCACACTATAATGAAAGTTCCACGAAAAAAGACCCACGCGCTTTCTTCCTTCAAGATGACTAACTCCAAAAGTTGACTTTACACATGTCGCTTCACAAAGACACCTGCACGTAAAATCAAACACTTGCGCACGCAAAGAAAAAGTCACGCGAAACAAATAGTACATTTCGTTCGTGGATAACAAAAGTACCACCACAAAACGACTTCGTACATTTTGTATAATGACATGACACTTCACGTCTTACAAATAAATGTTCGTATGACGCTTCGCGAAATGCTGCGAAACGACAATATCCCAATAAAAAGCGTAGTAATGCTGCCACATGGCGGCGGGAAAGTGACGCTGCCACATGGCGGCGGGAAAGTGGTTGCCCGAAGATTTGGGAGAGTGGGACAAGTGTACGGAGTGTCGTCTGCTCCATTGTGATATGGAAACGATACAGGAGGTTTGGAAAATGCGGTTGAAGTGGAAGCTGGATGTTGAAGGTGGGAACCGAGGCGGGTGAGGAAGGGGAAGGGGAATCACGGATCAGATCGACCGAACCGGGAGATGGCGGCGCGGCGGCAATCGGGCAGGCGTCGGCAATCAGGTTCAAATCAGATCAAATTAGGAGCAGATCCAGAATTGGTGACGGAAGGTAGGTGACAGAAGGAGGATTTGAATTTTTGAGGGGAACGAGATTAACGTACAAGTGTGAAAATGACTTTCCACAGTATTTACAGCTTCAGGCTGACACGTGTAACCTGTACGATAACTACACCGTGAATCGTAATTAGAGTAAAAAAACAAAAAAAAAACAATTAGAGTAATGAACTCTAATTTATACAATTAGAGCAATGAACTCTAATTTATACAATTAGAGTAATGAACTCTAATATATGTGATAGAACTTTTTCGCAGAGGAAGTTTACTCTAATTTATTTTAGTACTCTATATTGGGTTATGTTGGCAAAAATTATCTGTGCTGAAATTATGAACACTCAATTTTGTAGACGTACAAAATCTGTTCGTACGTAAAGTTTTGACGTCATTATGACGTTAATACTATTTTTCGCGCTGAATGTCTATTAATGTTCACATTGACGACGATGCTGTCGACAGACAAGAGTTATGCGAACGGCTTTTTTTCGATGTGATTGAGTTTTTGTTTAGTGCGATTTCACGTGCGAGCGCGATTTTATTAAATCATTATTTGTACCTTTTACTTATAAAAGTACAATTTTGCACTGTCGGACGTCGTCCGTATTCAACACTATTTAAAACGAACCTATATTAGATTTTTTTACGCTATTTAAACCTTACCTAAATTAGAATAATGAAAAAATTATAATCATTTACTCTATTTGACGTCATAGAGTCGAAATTTCGAGCGACCAAATTAGCGTTATTTACTCTAATTACGATTCGTGGTGTACAGTACACTGCCAATCGCTATTAGAGTCAAGGATTAAATAGCGTCAAAAAATAATTAGCGTTATTGATTCTTATTTAGTGCTTCAGACGTGGCGGATTATGGTCCACGTACTTAAAGAGCATTATTAATTCTATTTCAGGTTTTGGGGTCAAAATTTAGGGGCACCGTATTAGCGTTATATACTCTAATAGCGATTGGCGGTTTACAGTACATCGTGAATCGTTATTAGCCTTATGTACGCTATATCGGCACCCCAAAATTTTGACATTGATACCTTAAATATCATAAAATACACTGTTTAAGGAAGTGGACAATAACCTGCCACGTCTCCTAGCACTATATTATAATAAATGACGCTAATTTTTTCTTTACACTAATAATTTCTATACGCTAATAACTAGTGTTGTGTATCGGTAAAAAACTTATCGCGATAACACCGATACCGATAGTTATCGGTTATCGAACGGTCAGAGGATCCGATATATCGGTCTGAGACCAACAAATTCCATATCAGCGATAACTTAAAAAATATATAGTATGCATACAATAGTACTTTATAACATACTGTATTATTTTATTGATTTTATATAGCGTGGCATGCCACGTATATAAATATGTTCCGTTACCGTTTAACTGCGATTTATTACGGAGAGCGGAGCAAATAAACGTTGGCCGGTTAACTGAACAAAAATTTTACGGCGACGTACGGAATTTTACTAAAAAAGTGGTGAACATGGAACTGGAAAAGGACAGCGGACACAAAAGTACAACGGACGCAAAATAACATTCTGCGCGCCGCCGGAATCGAACGGACAAATTGGAATGAGAAAACACGAGCGGACGGGCCAGCGTGAGCGCCGGCATCCCGGAATGGCTCTTTTGGCAGCTTTTGCCAAAAAAGCCGATTGTTTGACATGTGGCAGGTCCCAAGTGGATCTCAAGGAATAAAAGGACAAAGCCATGGTGTGTGATGTGAAAGGTACATCGTTTTTACTGGATCCGTATCAAATCCGTACAGATATCATAGCGGCTACTGTACTTTCTGTGCTTGTACACGTCCGGGGAATAAGACGTACAGTTCATTGTACAGGCCGTACATTTATTTGTACGGTCCTTACAGTTATCGCTGATAGTTATCGTTATCGGCATTATCTGAAACTCTGAGACCTCTATAAGTCCTCAGAGTGGACAGCTTCCAAGAAGCCTCTAGGATAATCCTGACCCCTTTGTGTTTAAGCAAAAATAACTGCCACCTTGGCAGACAAAAACTCTGACCACCTTCACCCCTGTGAAGAGAAGACTCCCCTGAGTCGATAGCAAAAAGAATCTCTAAATTTGCTCCCCTGAGCAGTAAGTTATGGAGGGTCAAAGTTGACCTTTTGTACAGAAGCTCTCTGGGAGAGAGGGTCCTATCTCCTAATTTTTCCAAGTCCTATCTCACTCACAGACTCTATCTACTGATGTACGGAACCAATTAGAATTGAGTTCCGTACGCAAAAGTACAGCTGTCGGTGTACTTTAGGTACGGACATTGTACGACAAGGCCTAAATGTCGACACATGTCATATCCGGGTTCGATGCCATAATCTCCAGGGATTCCACGATCCAACGACATTTCGCCACGCGTCATCTGATGAGGCGATGGCCACAAACCGCCGAAAACTTCCTCCGCGATCTCGGCGCTAATTGCGGCCGTCTGATAAGAATCTAATTTAATCGTAGCCGTAATAAATATATGTGCGGTATTTGTTTCATTTACGAAACAAATGCGCGCTATTGATTTATAGTCCGTACCGTAATCCGTACTTTATATATTACCGGATCTATGTATCCTCTAATCTATTATAGTTAAATGAATAATCGTACGTATACATATTTAAATACCTATCAAACTATATACTACGTATCATGACTCCTAGACTTAACGCCTAAGGCTACCGTCTATTTCCTATCTGCCGGCCGGTAGGTACAAGGATCAATTCCTGCCGCCGGCACATACCTTTTAAATAAATAAACCCGAACTAATATAAATTTCCCGTAAACCTTAGGATAGCCTAGGTAGCCATGGCTCTAGCTTCCTCTCCGATTTCTCAGTGACTGCGACAAGTTTGAGAGTTGGAGAGAGAAGTTAAAGGTAGGCTGCCTCGGCTTCTTTCTTTCTATTCAGACCTAGAAAATACTTAAAACCATTAATTTCTACACTCCCCTTATTTTCTAGTCAATCTTTAATTTCAGACCACACTTCTCCCTGCAGAAAATTAGCTTAGGGGAAGGCACAGGTTTGGTCATCATATCTGCTACCATCTCACTATCTGGTCGGTACTCTAAACTGATTATTTTATTTTCTACTTTCTCTCTAACAAAGTTGAGTCTAATGTCTATGTGTTTAGCTTTAAAATGATGTTTAGGATTGGCAGAAATAGAGATTGCTGCTTGATTATCACAAAATATTATCTGCACACCACTCTTAAGATGACCAAGTTCACCAAATAAAGACTTGACCCACATCAATTCTTTTACAGCAGAGCAAGAGGCCATATACTCAGCCTACATGGTGGATTGAGCAATGACCTTTTGCTGTTTGCTACTCCAACAGCAAGCCCCATCACCCACATATAATACATATCTAGAAGTGCATCTCCTCATCGGAGCATCACTATAACTAGCATCACTCCAAGTAGTGATGT
Organism: Zygnema cylindricum; assembly: GCA_037447655.1. NCBI lineage: Eukaryota > Viridiplantae > Streptophyta > Zygnematophyceae > Zygnematales > Zygnemataceae > Zygnema > Zygnema cylindricum. The sequence goes on from JBBHKE010000962.1 coordinate 27,702, forward strand.
CAGTATTCTCCCCACCCAAATGCAACCATAGATCCCTAGTTCCTATCAAGTATCTAAGAACTCTCTTAGCTGCCTCCCAATCCTTCTTAGTGGGAGCATTTAGACTTCTACTGAGCACTCCTATAGCTGCAGCTAAATCCGGCCGGGTACAATTCATAAAATATATTAGATTCCCACTACTTGCTTGTAAGGAATAGTCTGCATGAACTTCTGTTCTTCAGGAGATAATTCCTCGTCTAAGACTATGACTCCTCCTTCCTCACTCCCCTCACTTCCCTTCTTCAACTCCATTGGAGTTGTACAACTATTAGCTTTATCCATTTGAAATTTTTCAAGCATGTTCCCTATTGCTTCCTTTTGAGTCAATCTTATAATTTTTCTTTTTCGGTCTCTCTCTACATGAATTCCCAAAATATATTTTGCTTCCCCCATATCCTTCATTTCAAATCTCCCCTTAAGATCGGTTTTTAGTTTATTAATTTTTTCCATTGATTTACTTAAAACAAGCAAATCATCAACATAAATTGCAATAAATATAAAACCTTCCTCATCTTCGAAAACATAGATTGAGTGATCTGAGCTGATCCGAATATATCCTAGACTGGTAAGAAACTCATCAAGCTTCTTATTCCACTGTCGAGGCGACTGTTTCAAACCATAAAGAGATTTAATCAGCTGGCATACCTTACTCTCCTCTCCTTCTTCCACAAACCCTTCGGGTTGTCGCATGAAGATCTCCTCTTCCAATTCTCCATGCAAAAAGGTTGTTTTGATGTCCATCTGGTGCACTTCCATGTCTTCCGCTGCTGCCAGGCTGAGAAGTATGCGGACGGAGGGAAATCTGACCACCGGGCAAAGGTTTCCTCGTAGTCAATTCCCTCCTTTTGTGTAAATCCCTTTGCCACTAGTCGGGCCTTGTAGCGCTCGATTGTGTTATCTGGGTTCAGTTTTAATTTAAAAACCCACTTACAACCGATTGGTTTATGGTTAGGTGGACAATCCACCAGCTCCCAAGTATCGGCTGCCATAATTGAGGCCATCTCTTCATTGATGGCTGTCTTCCACCGATTTCTTTCTGGAGAAGTCATCGCCTCTCCATAAGTTTGAGGTTCATCTTGATGAGATAGTTTAGTTACCTTGTTATTAACCTGTTTTTCTTGCAGTCTTTTACTACTTCTCCTTCCCCCCTCAAAATCTGAGGCCGGAATAGATGGTTCTCGTGGATTCTTTCGAACAAACTCAGTTTCTCCCCTATCCTTTGATTCCGAGTCAATTTCCACCACGTCTTCCGCTTCGGGTAGAGTTGTCACTGGAGTTTCCACAGCCGAGTCCTTTTCAGTCTGATTTGTACCTGCAAGAATGTCATCGTCTCTAAAACCTGGATAGTTAGGAAGCTCAAAGTCATCAGAATTTTCTGACTCAAATCTGATTTTTACTGACTTTGTATATTTGAAGGGATCCACAGACTTTCCTTCATCCATAACTACTAGATGCTTTACTAAGATTATATCTTCTCTTTTTAGATCATAAACTCTATATCCTTTAACATCTTCATCATATCCTAATAAGTATCCCGGTTTTCCTTTAGGATCTTGCTTCCAATTGGACCGATCAGTATCTAGACTGAACACTTGACTGCCGAAAACCTTTAAATGAGATAAGTCTACTTTCCGGCCTGTCCATCTCTGATAAGGTGTTTGATCTTTTATAGCTGAAGTAAGAACTCTATTTTTGAGGTAATTAGCACAGTTCATTGCTTCTGCCCAAAACCTTTTTCCTATCTTCTTATCCGACAACATACTTCTAGCACTATCACTTAGTGTTCTATTTAACCTTTCAGCTACCCCATTCTGTTCCGGATTTTCTGGAACTGTCTTTTGGTGTTGAACCCCATCTTCCCTCAAAAAATCCTTAAACTGGTTAGAAGTATACTTTCCACCATTGTCACTCCTTACTCTCTTGATTAGAGTTTCATGGAGTTTTTCGCTCCATGCTTTATATTGTCTAAAACAGTCCTCAGCTTCTGACTTGTTTTTCAAAAAATACACCCGAGAATACCGAGACCAATAATCAGTTATAGTCATCATAAATCTCTTCCCCCCCGGTGAGGGCACTCTAGCCGGTCCCCAAATATCTGTGTGTACTAGATCTAGAAGTTTTTCTCCCTTGTAGGTGGCTGTTTTAGGAAAGGGTAATCTGTGTGCTTTACCTTGAGCACACCCACTACAATCACTTATATCATCACTCTCACTGAACTGAATCCCTTCCACCACTCCCATCTTTTTCATCTCTCTTAGTTTATCTAGATTCACATGCCCAAGCCTCTTATGCCACATCATAATATCATGGACACCAGCATAATGAAGTTTCTTCGTTTCATTACTTAAGATCAGCCTAAACATCCCATGGCTACCTTTCTCAGCAATGAAATAGACATCCTCCTCAAAACTAGTAGTAAAGACTCCTTCCCTAGTGCTAGTGAAAAAACCCTTATCATCTAATACAGATGTAGAGATAAGGTTTTTGTTCAGCTCCGGAATAAACAATACATCGGAGAATGTTAATATGGATGTCTTTCCTTCTACTAACACTTTCAGATCTACCGATCCTACAAGAGTAGTGGTGACTATCCTCCCATCCCCGTACTCTATCTCTACGGTGGGAATCTTTCTTATCTTAGTGAACAAGTGCCTATCCTTACACATGTGCATTGAGGCACCTGAATCTATAATCCAGCCTGCTTCACCTTTCAATCCAGCGTAAGCACATTTCTGCCTTCGTGGAATTTCAACCTCAGTTTTCGCCTCCAACTTCTCATCCATAAGGAGCTCATCGTCCTCGTCCTCGGATTCCGCCTCAAGTACCTGTGTGACAAGGGCCTTTTTCTTTCCTCTCGGGGTACCACCGGTCTGCCCCTCTTTTAACCGAAGCTCGGTTAGCTTAGTGCACTCTGCCATATAGTGCCCCGATTTCTTACAAAAATGACATAAACCTTTGGGAGCCCTTGGTTCGAACTTGTCAACCTGTTTTTTCTGCTCCCTACCCCCATAGTTTCCGACTGGTTTCCGGGAATCCTTGTTCCTCCAATCGTTCGCTGTTGCCAAGGCTTGGCCACTCTTTCCTCCCCTTTGGATCTCAATCGTATTCTCTCAAACGAGAATCATCCCTACCACTGAGTTCCATATCCACCTTGAGTCCGGCAAGTCCTGCACACGGTTGACTATGTTCTCGAACTCATCAGGTAACTTCATTAGTAAACAGTTAACCTTTTCTTTTTCACTAAAATTTTTCCCGCACTCTCTAGCTCCATGAAGAGTGTAGCAAGCTCATTGCAAAAATCCAACATATTTCCCCCTTTGTATACATACTCCTTAACTTTCTGATCAGCCAACTGTTGTTGCTGAATCGTACCACTTCGGTACATCTCTATGAGAGCCATCCAAAGATCGGATGCCCTCTCTACCTGCAAATGAGGACATGCAAGTCCTTGAGTGAGATGGCGTAGGATGAAGTGCTTTGCCGCCATATTGTTGAAGTCCCAGGTTTCAGTATCATTCTCCTCGTTCCTCGGAATAGGTGACATGAATGCTAAACCAGTTGCTATTGGTGTGGTCGCCTCCTTCTCCTTACCTTTGTCCACCACCTCTCCTTCATTTGTATCCTCCGTTTAAGGTGAATCATCTTTCTTGGTGAATCTACTTCCTTTAAACCCTGGAGGAATTCCAAGACTTGATGGACGCCCCAATCGTCCACTCACTATCCCCCAAAACCTTTTTTCGCATAGAGCTCCTATCATCATACTTTCCCAGTATATGAAGCCAGTTCCATTAAAGATTGGTACCCTAGAGGGTGGGCCCATAACCTGAAACTCTGAGACCTCCATAAGTCCTCAGAGTGGACAGCTTCCAAGAAGCCTCTAGGATAATCCTGACCCCTTTGTGTTTAAGCAAAAATAACTGCCACCCTGGCAGACAAAAGCTCTGACCACCTTCACCCCTGTGAATACAAGACACCCTTGAGTCAATAGCAAAAAGAATCTCTGAATTTGCTCCCCTGAGCAGTAAGTTATGGAGGGTCAAAGTTGACCTTTTGTACAGAAGCTCTCTGGGAGAGAGGGTCCTATCTCCTAATTTTTCTAAGTCCTATCTCACTCACAGACTCTATCTACTGATGTACGGAACCAATCAGAATTGAGTTCCGTACGCAAAAGTACAGCTGCCAGTGTACTTTAGGTACGGACATTGTACGACAAGGCCTAAATGTCGACACATGTCATATCCGGGTTCGATGCCATAATCTCCAGGGATTCCACGATCCAACGACATTTCGCCACGCGTCATCTGATGAGGCGATGGCCACAAACCGCCGAAAACTTCCTCCGCGATCTCGGCGCTAATTGCGGCCGTCCGATTAGAATCTAATTTAATCGTAGCCGTAATAAATACATGTGCGGTATTTGTTTCATTTACGAAACAAATGCGCGCTATTGATTTATAGTCCGTACCGTAATCCGTACTTTATATATTACCGGATCTATGTATCCTCTAATCTATTATAGTTAAATGAATAATCGTACGTATACATATTTAAATACCTATCAAACTATATACTACGTATCATGACTCCTAGACTTAACGCCTAAGGCTACCGTCTATTTCCTATCTGCCGGCCGGTAGGTACAAGGATCAATTCCTGCCGCCGGCACATACCTTTTAAATAAATAAACCCGAACTAATATAAATTTCCCGTAAACCTCAGGATAGCCTAGGTAGCCATGGCTCTAGCTTCCTCTCCGATTTCTTAGTGACTGCGACAAGTTTGAGAGTTGGAGAGAGAAGTTAGAGGTAGACTGCCTCGGCTTCTTTCTTTCTATTCAGACCTAGAAAATACTTAAAACCATTAATTTCTACATTATCGCCGATAAGTAAGCGATATTATCGGCTGCTTACAGGCGATAAGACAGATGTCGATATATCGTACCAATATATCGATTATTGGATACCCTAAAAAAGACCCATATCAGTTATCGACAAATCCTTACCGATACACAAAACTACTAATAACGATTCAAGGTGTACCATTTCACTGATTCTGAATTTGTCGGCTTTTGTCATATTGTCAGTTGTATCAACAGAGAATCCACACCAGCCTAACAATATCTTTTTGTTTTGTAAAAATTTATCCAGATTGTGACTCCTTCTTGTGACCCTGTAGAGGAGGTCAGAAAATCTTCTACAAGTGCGGGTATTAACTGTACCGTACAAAGCTAAAACGGTGCAATATCATTGGGCCGCAAAGATGTTGTTATTCGTAATGTACGGTTTTTTACCTTATAGAGGCGAAGGGGCTGCTTTTGGACAAATTATGAAAAAAGTACTACAACATGACGGCTCTTAAGTTTGCACTTGTTGATAGCCATTGTACGATAATCATTACATTTGCGGTCCTTCTTTTAAAGTTTCTCCTATGTGTTCCTTTTTTAAACAATCGTCGTACTTCTGATATCAGAAAAGTCAAAAGTCTCCGCTACATTGAGTGAAGCGTGTCGGTGGCTTTGGGTCTTTGACTTTCAATCCGTACCTGTACGTTGATTGGCTGTACACGAGCCGGAGGTACACTACTACGGTCAAAAAACTTTTCCGATTACAGTTAAGGGTAACCTTCCATCAAGCGTTCCCAGTAATCGTACAAACACGAACACGTTTACTGGGAGTAAAATTTGTAACTCCTTGAACACGTTTACAAGGAGTAAAATTTGTAACTCCTTTCCATCAGGTCGTGGCAGTGAATGAGGTGTAAGATTGCGAGTGGTACCACGTAGTATCCCCCAGGAATAATTATAACTTCGAAAAGGACAAAATCGTAAGCTACGTATGCGTACGGGCAGATGCCGATTAAAATATCTAGTAGCGTCACGCTAATTTACAATTTGAACGTTCTTAGGGTTGTCGTCTTACCAACCGCCACGGAAACCGTTGCAAAATTTAAGTTTTTGAAGGAGGCGTGACGGGATGTTAGGTGACCAAGATTTTGTCGGCGAACAGACTTTGTCGTCGAACAGGGTGGTTTTTTTTACGTCAGAAGGTACACGCCATTTGCCACATGTAACTTTACAACATCACGTCCGTCGTGGATTGACGCTGAATTTACAAGTGGTCCAATACACGCATCCTGTAATCGCTAACTCTCCTCCTGAGGACAGTCGGAGGAGACTCGCCAGGTACTAGATTGAAGGGGCGTTTGCGTCGAGAATTCAAAATCGGATGGTGGGAGTTTTCGCCAAAGAGTATGGAGAAGCTTAACGAACTTTTAGTAAACATCTTTTGTAAAAAAAAAAAAAAAGCAGTACGGCCTAATACGGAAAGGTACTTTTTCCAGTTAACAACCCCACTTTTCGCTTGATAGAAGGTTACCCTAAGATGATGATCAAACTGCATATAGTGACAAAGTAGTGTAATGACCTACTTTGTCCTTACCGTACGAACAAGGACATGGTGCATCCCCGCTCTTTGAAAAAACAAACATTCCCGCATGTACGTGAAAATTTTGCAAGGATCTTTGCCATAGTTATTCCAACCGTTTAGTGCGAACGATGTGCGAATGATTCAATCGCAACAAATTATACGTAAGGAACGCATTAAACGATTTGAAAAAATAAGTAAAATTAGCTAATAATTTTTTGTTCGTACAATTTTGTACATGTTTGTACGTTCGTACACATTTCCAACTTATTGCGCACAAATAGTGTGACGCTGCAACGTCTCTTTTCGAAATTGTCTGTACATGAACGATAAAATTCCATACATTATACGTGAAATTTCTGTTCAGTTTACCGGATAGATAGTACTAATAAGTGCAACGTATCTTTTTCGTCAAATTCCGTACATTTCCCGTAAAAAACCGTACAGCTACCATAAATTACCTTACAGTTTTCGTGAATTGTCCGTTCAGTTTACCGGACGTAAAGTACATCGCGATTTTTTGCGATTTTTTCAACAATAACGAATTTTAAGTTTTAATCGGAAAAAAAAAATCGCACGATTGAACAACATCAACCTTTGCCCTCCAATTATATTCATGTGTCCTTTGCAAAAGCCTACGTCATCATCGCCACTCTTTCTCCCTCTCACACTAACGCTCTTATCTCACGCTTTTGGAATGAAAAAAGACAATGCTAATTGTTGTTTTGAGACAACTGCTTGCACTGAAGATGAAGAAGATGCAGCAGTAGTCATCGTAGAACAAAACAAAAGAGGAAGCTTCCACAAATACCGATGGCTGAACAGCAACTTTGACAGACTTTAACTTTCAGAAAAATGATCCAATGGTCCTGAAAATTTACCACAGTGTAGATAACATACAAAATAACACACACACAAAACTTCAATGAATTCCGCTGACAAATCTGTGAGATATGTAGAAATGAAATTACCTAAAATTGAGTGTACAGTTTTCATATCATTTGTTCCTAATGAATCAAATTCACTAAGTCCTACTTCTATACACCGAAACTACACTAAGCTGTACGGAGGCATTCCAGCCGTACATATAACATTCTAACACAACAAATAGTATGAGTATACCTGTGTACTGAAGGTATGTCATAAACCACATTCTCAACACTAAACAACTAATTCACTACAAACAAATTCTATTCTACCAAATATTTACACCGAAGTTCAGACAACGCAAAGTGATAGTGATCTAGTCACGCCTCGTCAGTATTTGTTGGCGGCGGCTGTTAGCCGTCCGACTAGAGGATTTGGCACCGTAGAACTGACTTCACGAAGTCCCGTGGTCCTGCCGAATTTCCGTACGTCCACGGATGACATACTCACGCATTTCTCTCAAGTGACGACGCGTGTCCCAAGTGTGAATGAACCGTGAACTCCCAACTTCACTGTCACACTAATTTTGGTAACCACTGAACGGAACTCAACCAAAAATAGCTTAAGTCCTGAATAGCTCTCTCTCCCTCACAGCTGAGGCATACAGAGGACTAAAGTTTTCTAAAAACAACACAAATAAGAAATGAAAGCTTTATAAATATATTTATTTTCACTACCTTTGGAAGTATTTTGATGTCACGTTCAGTGAGAAAAGAAGAAAAAACAAAATAGGGGAGCTTGGTTGTAATGTTTAGAATTAGTGTAGTCTTCGTTGCCACAAATGACCAAGACGTTACAATGTCACACAAGACTAGAGTAAATCTGTAAAACATCCGCTATTTTTGTAGACGTCACCAATTGTCGCAAATTTTGTAGTCGTCTCCAACCATCACATTTCAAAGTAACAACTTCATTTTCACACATTGTACAACTTTACAAAGTACCTAGAATCATCACTAAAATACACAGTGCCACTTCAAGTTATAGCCTAAATGGGCAAAATACCTAAATGAAACAAAATGGGTAATACGACGTGTGACTAAATTGAGCCACACTTTCAATTAACCAACTTTACTACACTGAAACCGACATTGAAAATGGTTCACACATTGCAAAACCTAATAGCATAACATATGTCGGAAAAATGTAATTTGTAATAACCACAATTAAATTGTGTTATAGACAATGTTGAAAAGAAGTAATTAATATTCACTTTTTAATTTAGACTCCAGAGTGAAGAGAGAGAGAGAGTCACCTTGGCTGCCGCCATAGTCAGAAAGAAACAGGTAAACATGCAGACAGATTAATAGATTGCCAAAATGGCAGACAAATTAATAGATTGCCAAAATGTTGCTCCAGATCAAATTTGAACCTAGGGCTACGAAGTACGACATAGACGTATACCTTAACCATTATGGCGTATACGAAACGATGCACATATTCAGTTCGTTATGTATTTAATGTGTTACGCAAAATGTCACTTTCATTAAAACATACCAAAATTGACGAAACAACATCTATCGTCAAACGGCTCTCACGAACGCAAATCTAGCCGTGTAAAATACATGATCCGACGGACGTTTTCGCCCCCGCCAAACCCGAATAAATGTTTGGCGGCTTTCGAACATAGCGGCGCGCTGCTCCATGTGGCGCCACATCATTGGACACTGTAAAGGATGGGAGGAGGAACGATGACTCCCATGTTGACAAGTGTCAACCACAAGGCCATGTTGTACAATGGCCGTACAAGAAGTACAATCGGCCACTGTACCTTCTTGTACTATACACTCTTTTGATTGGCCGAAAGTAGAGTAGTTAGTAGTTAGGAATAGGAGTTAAGGGACTTAGCGTGTTTGAGGCGCCTCTCTCCAGGTGACCTTTTGTATTTATAGGCTATCTTTGGCCAGCCATAGCTTACTGCTCAAGGGAGCAAATTTAGTGATTCTTTTTGCATTTCACTCAAGGGAGTCTTTTCCTCACACGAATGAGGGTGGTCAGATATTTGTGTGCCTGAGCGGCACTTATTCAGTAGGAAAGTGAAAGGGTAAAATATTATCTTAGAGGCTTTACATAGGCTGTTCATTTTGTGGGTTAATGGAGACCAAAAAATTTCAGGTTATGGGCCCACCCTCTAGAGTGCCCATATTTAATGGATCAAACTTTCTTTATTGGGAAATGATGATGGAGGGAGAACTTTTTAAAAAGCACCTATCGGGCATAGTGTGTGGGCAAATTCGATACCCACCTCCACTTGGGTTTGGAGGAACACGTTTTTCTGGCACCTCTGTCACAACAGCTATTAAAACATCTGCCACCATCACGAACGATGACGAGGAATGGGAGGAAATAATCATAAAAGGAGAAAATAGAGAAGTTGCTTCTCGAGAAACTCCACTATCAAGGACGATAACGACAACATCATCACCAACAATGGTGACAAGGAGTCAGATTGAAGGGTCAGAATATGAAAATTGGAAGTATAAGGATAAGGTGGCTAAGCTCTTAATTCTCAAAAGTGTAGTGAAGGGTATTGCCATTCCCCTTATGCATGTTAGATCTTCCTCTCAGATTTGGGTATCTCTTGTAAACAAATATAAGAGTGGGTCATTGCAGCAACAACAACTTGCAGAAAATTAGATTTTAGCTTATAGTTACAGGGGAGGAAGTATGAATGATTATTGCAATGACTTAGGAGCATTATTTGGAGAACTAGAGAGCGCAGGTAACTCATGATGTGAGAGACAAAGAGTAAATACACTAATAGTGAAACTACCTGAAGAGTATGAGAATATCATTAATCGGTTGCAAATCTAGGTGATAGCAATTAGAATTAGGATGATACAATGTGGATGATTTTAGTGAAAGAGAGTACCATAAAACTTAGGAGAGGAAGTCCGAGTGTTCAAGCATTGGCTGCAGGATCTGATTGGCGTAAGCGTGATGAGAAAAAGGGAAAGGATCCCTATCAAAACTTTGGAGGAAAAAGACAAGGAGGTGGCAGATTTGATCGACAAAGGAGAGGAGCTCCTCGAGGTGGATTATGTCACTTCTGCAACTAACCAAGACATTATATGGCAGATTGTGTCAAGCTTGCTGATCTCGGATTGAAAGACGGACAAGGTTCCTCAAAAGATAGAGGAAAGAAAAAGGCTTTTCTGATTGAAGTTCATGACGAGGAAGAAGATGACGTAACCAAACTGGAAGAGGAGCTTAAGGAGCTTTATCTTAAACAAAAAACCACTGAGAAACATGCAAACATTCTACGGAGACAAAAGTGTGCTTTCGGAGGTAAGAGGGATCCACCTCAGAATGGGTGGATCATAGACTCAGGGGCTTGAATGCATATATGCAAGGATAAGAGGTGGTTTACTAAATTAAAAAAAAATCCGGCACTTGAGATACAGTATGGAGATGGTAGAGTAGAAACCAGAAGTCTTGTTAGATCAGTTGATTTAAAGGTTCTAGTTGATGGAAAAGTTTCAATTGTAACACTCTTAGATGTTATTTACATTCCACAGCTTAGCAAGAATCTAGTCTCTACAGCTGTTCTAGATGAAAAAGAGTTCGAAACCGGACCTAAGAAAGGAATCTTCACATCTAACTTTGATAATGAGGTTTATTTCATAGCTGAAAAGGGTAGTCAAGGAATGTTCAGAATTGTACTTTGCAATGAAGAGGGTGTTCTCATTCGTGTGGAAGTGATATGATGCTTTGGCACAAGAGGTTGAGGCATGTGAATCTAGATAGATTAAAGAAAATGAAGAAAAAGGGAATAGTGGATGGAATTGAGTTTGGAGATGATGAGACCTCAAATGATTGTAGTGGATGTGCCCAAGGGAAGATTCATAGACATCCATTTCCAAAGGCATCCACATTTAGAAGAGAGAAAGTATTAGATCTAGTTCACACTGATGTTTGGGGACCAGCTAGGTATGCTTCACATGGGGGGAAAAGATGGATGCTAACCATTAGAGATGATTGGTCCACATACACTAAGGTATATTTTCTTAGACATAAGTCATAGGTACTAAGATGTTTCAAATAATACAAAGTATAGAGTGAAAAATTACATGAAACCTCAATAAAAGAGATAAAAATTGATAATGGGAAAGAATACACCTCAAAGGAATTTGAAGAATTTCTTAAAGAAGAAGGAATCTATCATGAGAAAACTGTTCCTTATAATCCGAAACAAAATGGAGTAGCAGAAAGAGTGAATAAAACTTTTGGAGATATCTCCAGAAGTATGCTAACTGATAAAAGAATAGGATTGCAGTTTTGGGCTAAGTCTATGAACTATTCTAACTTCATCAAAAATAGAGTGCTAACTTCGGCAAATAAGGAGGAAACTCCGTATGAAAGGTGGACGGGAAGAAAACCAGATTTGTCTAGTTTGAGAGTTTTGGGAAGTATAGTCTACAGTTTGGATTCCGATAAGACTAAATAGAAGTTAGAGGGAAGAGGGAAACCAAGATATCTTGTAGGATATAATGAGAGCACAAAAGGATATCGAGTGTATGACTTGAAAAAGAGAGATATCATTTTGGTAAAACACAGAGTGGTGATGAATGAAGTAAAGTCTATTGATCCATTCAAATATAACAAAGAAGTCAAAATCAAATTTGAATTGGGTCAGTATTTTGACTTTGACTTGGGAAATGAAGAGAAGGAAGACAGGGAGAATGAAAAATCTCCGGATGTGCCAAAGGAGAAGGACAAAAAGACAACATCCGAGATAACACCACAATATGAAGTGGAAATCGACGAGGAACTTGATCAAACACCGGAATTAGATGATAGGAGAGATGAAAATCTTCCTAAACGAAACCTGAGGATGCCTTCCATACCGGCGTCAGATTTTGAAGGAGGAAAAAAAAATAGTAAACGGCTTCAAGAAAGACATGTAAATAACAAACTCACAAAGATGTCTCTTCCAGAAGAACATTAGACATACTTAGGGGCCATAAATACCCAGAAAGCAGCCGGTGGATCACTGCCATCAATGAAGAAATGGCCTCTATCATGGAATCCAATAGATGGGAGTTGGTAGATTGTCCACCAGACCAAAAACCGATTGGATGTAAGTAGGTTTTTAAGCTTAAACTAGACCCAGATTATACCATAGAAAGATATAAGGCTAGGTTGGTTGTTGAAGATTATACTCAAAAAGAAGGAATAGACTATGAAGAAACCTTTGCACCCGTAGTCAGATTCCCTTCTGTTAGAATCCTCTTAATCTTAGCCACAGCAGAGCATATGGAAATACATCAGATGGATATTAAGATTGCCTTCTTACACAGAGAGTTGGAAGAAGATCTCTATATGAGGCAACCGGAAGGATTCGTGGAAAGTGGAGAAAAAAGCAAGGTGTGCAAACTGATAAAATCACTTTATGGCCTTAAGCATGCCCCGCGGCAATAGAACATAAAATTGGACGAATTTCTGACAGGTTTGGGATACATTAGAATAAATTCAGATCACTCCATATATATATTTGAGGATGAAAATAGAGTGATATTTATTGCTATTTATGTTGATGATTTGTTAGTCTTAAGCAAGTCCTTATATCAAATTAACAAACTCAAACAGGATCTGAGAAGTCGGTTTGACATGAAAGATCTCGGCGAAGCAAAATATATTTTGGGGATTCAAATGGAGAGGGATAGAGAGAATAGAATCATAAGACTCACTCATAAAGAAGCTATCAGTAATATGCAAGAAAAGTTTGAGATGGAGAAAGAAAATGGGTGTACCACTCCCATGGGTCTAAAAAAAGTATCGGAGGGGAGTAAAGAGGGAGGGATATTGATTTTGAATGATAAGATGGATGAGGAAGAAAAGAGGTTTATGGAAGGAATTCCTTATAAGCAAATTGTAGGCAGTTTAATTTACTTTATGAATTGTAGACGTGCGAATATAGCTGCGGCTGTAGGCGTTCTCAGTAGAAGTCTAAATGAACCTAGGAAAAGAGACTTAGAAGCAGCCAAAAGAGTGATGAGATATTTGGTGGGAACAAGGGAATTATGATTGCATTTGGGAGGGGAGCACACTGACATCACCACTTGGAGTGAGGCCTGTTATGGGGATATGCCTTTGAGACGATTTACAACTGTATATCTGTTGCATATTCGATCCGGTGCATGTTGTTGGAGTAGCAAACAGCAGAAAGTAGTTGCTCAGTCCACTATGGAGGCTGAATAAATGGCTTCATGTGCTGCCACTAAAGATTTAATGTGGGTAAAATCTCTAGTCGAAGAACTTGGGTTCATGAAATCTGGGACTCAGAATGTCTTTTGTGATAATCAAGCTGCTATCTCTATCGCAGCTAATCCAAAACACCATTTCAAAGCTAAACATATGGATATAAGACTAAGCTTTGTCAGAGAGAAGGTTAAGGATAAAATAATTAAACTCGTTCATAAAAGTGATAAAGAGATGATTGCAGACACGATGACAAAACCGGTACCTTCTCCTAAGTTAAAATTTTGCAAAGAAAATTGTGGACTTAAATTAAAAGTTGACTAAGAATGAAGGGGAGTGTTAAAAATAAGTAATTAATATTCACTTTTTAATTTAGACTCTAGAGTGAATGGAGAGAGAGAGAGAGAGTCACCATGGCCGCCGCCATAGTCAGAAAGAAACATGTAGATAGGCAGACATATTAATAGATTGCCAAAATGTTGCCCTAGATCAGATTTGAACCTAGGTCTACGAAGTACAACATAGACGTATACCTTAACCTTTATGGTGTATACGAAACGATGGATATATTCAGTTCGTTATGTATTTAAAGTGTTACGCAAAATATCACTTTCACTAAAACAAACCAAAATTGACGAAACAACATCTATAGTCAAACAGCTCTCGCGGACGCAAATCTAGCTGTGTAAAATACATTATCGGACGGACGTCTTCGCCCCCGCCAAACCTGAATGAATATTTGGCGGCTTTTGAACATAGCGGCTCGCTCCTCCACGTGGCGCCACATCATTGGACACCGTAAAGGATGGGAGGAGGAACAATGACTCCCATGTTGAGAAGTGTCAACCAGAAGGCCATGTTGTACAATGGCTGTACAAGATTGTACAATCGGCCACTGTACCTTCTTGTACTATACACTCTTTTGATTGGCCGAAAGTAGAGTAGTAAGTAGTTGTGAGTAGGAGTTAAGGGACTTAGCGTGTTTGAGGAGCCTCTCCCTAGGTGACCTTTTGTATTTATAAGCCATCTTTGGCCAGCCATAACTTACAGCTCAGGGGAGCAAATTCAGTGATTCTTTTTGCGTTTGACTCAATGGAGTCTTATCCTCATAGTGGTGAGAAAGGTCTGAATATTTGTGTGCCTGGGCGGCACTTATTTAGTGGGAAAGTGAAAGGGTCAAATATTATCCTAAAGGCTTAAGATAGGCTGTTCATTTTGTGGGTTAATGGAGACCACAGAAATTCAGACAACAAAGCCTATATAATACATACTGAAAAAAAACAATGACATATGCTTCATTCAATGAAGTTGTATATCCAATTTTTAAGACTAGATAGTACATTAAAGAGAGTGTACATTGCTGGAACATTGAAACATATCGAGTCATAAATTGGAATTAGAGTGGTTGTTGTTTGGAGCTGTAGAGTTACAATTTTTTTGTAATAAAAATTAATAGTAAATTACTTAGGGAACTAGTAAGGTAAGTTGTATTTTTAGCAATTTTGTTTTCTTTTTTGTACACGCATAGTGAAAATGACATTCCACCGTCACTTTTATTTTTAACAGTTATCGCAATAATTCTCGCTTGTGTGATTAGCAAATTATGGAGTTCATCCGCTAGGTTGTTTTTGATAAACAATGTCGCCATTTTTTGGGAAAACCCAAGATGAAAATCGTCAAGATTGTCCTTGATTCATTTATAGATCGACTTCTTACGCCAACATGAGTGGCTATAGAATAGTCAAAAAATTTAGTAGGTTATGGCGATTTATAGAATAAGTCAAACGCTAAACAATGTTGAGGTGGAAATAATTGAAGGTCAAATCATTTCTTGAATACACTCTTCCATTACTAATAGAGGCATAATAAATAACTCTAATTTGATTGCGTTGTTGGCTGGGAATCATCAAATAGTGTTCAACATATTATTTAGTTAAACAACTCACAATCAACCACACTTCATAGCATAATGTAGTTTATATGAAAAAACTAAACACTTCAACGCTTAAACACTAAGAGTGATAGTTGATGGTGATGAACGATGTAATTTTGAATATGGTTGATTTTGAGACCAAGTGTATGAAATACACAATGTTGTGAGTCAAGAATACAAATAATTAAAATTGGAATCGAAAGTACATCTTGTTAGGGTACATTGTGTGAATTGGCGTATTTTATACGGTTATTTTTGGTTCTCTAACGTATTGACCCTGTTTGAGCCTATGTTTTAAGTATTGGTTTTGTAACTTTTGGTCAAGTTTCGTTTAGTGAGGGTTCACCCAAAGATAGAGAGAAAATTCGTGTAAGTTTGACACCTTATCAGTAATGTTATGTTTCGGGTAGAATCATATCGCGATAAATTTGATATCTAATATATGGATTATTGATCGGTTGTATGCCTCGATATATTGCACCTCGTCCAACATATTATATCGCGATATATTTCGTAGAAGGTGGTTGTCCATACAAATCTAGTACGGAAGATCGCATGGAAAATTGTTGAAATTATTAGATTTATATGGTATTTCCTAGGTCTAAATATGTCAGTATAAAAAAGAAAAGAAAAGGGCGAACATCCTGCCTCCACCTCCTCTCTCTAGCCACCATACTTGTTGTAGTCACTGAATGATAGAGAGGGTGGTTAAGCCATGGCTGCCTTAGTTCCACAAGCATGACTAAAGAGTGATTTATGTCACTGTCAACTAAAGGTTGAGTCTGGCAAGACTCAAACCTTCGACCAGTAGAGTACGGCGTAGCCATTAGCTCTAACATGTCTGTCGTAGAAGTCCGTTAAGATACATAGGGTTTGATACGTATTTAAATTTGTACATGGTCTTGTAATCGATTAACTAAAATATGAACAAAGAAACATAGAACTAGTTAAAGCTTCAGTGTGGACGTCATTTCACACGAAACAAATGAATCGGACATTTGTTTCGACGGCCGACATTTAATGTCGGATTTAATCCGACGGCATGCATCACTGCCGAAATCGTGGAATGGTCACTTTGGCGTTTATGAACGTGGCATTACTTGGCGCCACGTGGAGGGATAACATTTGGTCGCAGGAATTCGTAGAACATACGGACGAGTGGAAGGGTGACATGCGTCCACTCAGTGGTCTTTTGTACACAAACCGTACAAAAAGGACATCGACCGTAGTACCTTTTTGTACTTTACTGTCATGTGATTGGTTCGTACTTGAGTAGATAAGGGTTTTGAGAGGGGTTTAGGACATACGAAAATCTGGTAGGTAGTCACCTCTCTCTAAGAGAGCTTTGTATAAAATTGGCATTTTTGCCGGCTCATAACTTATCGGTTGGTTGGCCATTTTCAGTGATTCTTTTTGTTACAGACTCAAGGGAGTCTAAGCTGCACACGGGTGTAGTCAGATTGTCAGATTGCTCTCTTGGGCAGCAATGATTGTGGCTTGAAGTGGGTTAGTTAAAAACTATCTAAAGGCTTCCTGAATTCAGTAGTCCAATCGAGGACACAGAAATTGCAGGTTATGGGCCCACCCTCTAGGGTGCCAACCTTCAATGGATCAAGGTTCATCTATTGGGAAGCCATGATGATGAGGGCTTAGTGCGAAAAACGATACTGGGGTATCGTTAGTGGACAAGTTAAATGTCCACCAACGGGAACTCCACCCGGATTTGGAGGAGTAAGGTTTCCTACAATTGCGACTGCTTCAGCGGAGGAGGCAGATGATGGGGACAGCAGTGTGTCCGAAAAGGGGAAAGGGAAGGAGACACCCGTTACTCCTATTGCCACGGCAGCAGGAGCGGCGGCCGTGAATACCGTGGAGAACGATACTGAAATGTGGGAAGACGTAAACATGGCTGCCATGAACTTCATTCTAAGGCACCTCACTCAAGCTTTGGCTACCCCTCACCTTCACATTTACAAGGCCGAGGAGTTTTGGGTGAGTTTGGTGGAGATCTATAGAGCTGGTATTATTAAGGAGCTCCAGTTGGTTGAGCAAAAGCTAGTGAGTTACACTTACAAAGTAGGAAAGATGTTAGTTTATTGTAATGATCTTTCTTGTTTGTATATGGCGATGGAAAGTGCTGGGTGGATAGGTACAATGAAGATGAAAGTTAAGACTCTCATTATGAAGTTACCAAATGAGTTTAAAAACATAGTGAATTGAATACAATAAATGAGTGACAGTTCATGAAAGTGGAACACAGTAGTCCAGATGATACTTGTGCAGGTGAACACAATTGAGATTAGGAGGGGAGGGAAGAGCATCGAAGCTCTAGCTGTAAGAGGAAGGAAGGATCCGAAGAAACCATTGAAAGGAGAGAGAGATCAACCTAGAGGAGCAAGCCCCCCAAAGGGCCTTTGTCATTTTTGCAAAAAGCTGGGACACTTTATCACAGATTGTGTCAAGCAGTTGGAGCAGAGGCTCCAAGAGAACCATGGAGGGGGTTCTTTCGGAGGGAAGAAAAAGGCACTTGTGGTTACAAAAGTGACAAGAGAAACCGAGGATGAGTCTTCTGAATAGGATGGGGTGCTTTTTCTTGACGAGAGACAGGAGGAGAAAGAGATCCCTCGGAGACAGAAGTATGCCCTTAGAGCAATTCGTGAAGCTCCACAAGAAGGATGGAATATCGACTCAGGTGCATCCATGCATATTTGTCACAAAAGAATCCCCTTTTTTAACCCCCATTAAAAGAATAATGAGTGATAATGGGGGAGAAAATACCTTTAACCAGTTTAAGGAAGAACTGAGAGATGAGGCAGCTCAGCACAAGAAAACTAAACCATATAACCCGGAACAAAATGGGGTAGTTGAAAGACTGAACCGAACACTAGGAGATAGTTGTAGAAATTAAAGGCTATTTTAGTATTTTCTAGGTTTTGTAAAATGAAGAAAGAAGCAAAGGCAGTTTGCCTCCAACTCCTCTCTCCATCTCCCACACTTGTCGTAGTGAGTGAAATTTGGAGAGGGAGATAGAGCCATGGCCGCTTATGCTATCTAGACGAGGACAGATATTAGATTCGTAGATTTACCAAAATAGTATTTGACGGACCCGCGATTTGAACCTTGTACCTGTCGTCCGTCAAAGCCGCCGGTAGTTGGTTCCCTTAGCCAATTAGTTTAGGATAAAGGTTATACGATATAGGGTTTGATAATTACATAAATATGTACACGTAGGCTATTTCATTTAACGGGATATTTGGACATAGATATAGTTTGTAATGTACGGTGTACTGAATATCCAAAACGGATATGGCGCAATTTGTTTCGAAGGCGAAACAAATATCGCGCAAGTATTTATGACGGCTAAGATTGAAATCCGGTTTAATCTTACGGCCACGAACCATGCCGAAATCGGGGAATAGTTTTTCAGTGGTTTGCAATCAACGTCACATCGAATGAAACGTAACACAACCATATTGGAATACAACATCTCAGGGGATCACAAGAAGGAATCAAAAAATGACATATGTCGACTTGTTGGTTATATCGTACTATGGCCGTACAGAAAGTACACCGCCACCTATACCTTTCTGTATGATAGTATATTATGATTGGTGCCATACTTCACTAGTTGGAGTTTTAGAGAGATAGGACTTAGAAAAATATGATAGATTGCACCCTCTCTCCCAGGAAGCTTCTATACAAAAGGTAAACTTTGACCCTTCATAACTTACCGCTCAGGGGAGCAAATTCAAAGATTCTTTTTGCTATTGACTCAAGGGAGTCTTGCCTTCACAAAGGTGAAGGTGGTTAGAGTTTTTGTCTGACAAGATGGCAGTTATTCTTGCTGAAACACAAAAGGGTCATGGCTATCCTAGAGGCTATATGTGAGCTGCCTACTCTGACGACCTATGGAGGTCTAAAAGTTGCAGGTTATGGGCCCACCCTCTAGGGTGCCCATATTTAATGGAGCAGGCTTCAAATAGTGGGAAAGTATGATGACATGAGCTCTATGTGAAAATCGATTTTGGGGAATAGTTAGTGGACAGGTGAGGCGTCCATCAAGTCTTGGGATACCTCCAGGGTTTACAAAAGGAGATTCACTAGAGATGCAGATCCATCTGAAACTCTAAGACCTCCATTGGCCCTCAAAGTATGCAGATCCAAAAGAAGCAAATCTAGATAGTGCCGAATCCAACTTCATATAAACCCAAATGACTGACCTCTTGACAGTCAAAACCCCAATATAGATTCACCCCTGTGAAATAACACTTTCTGTGTGCTCAGTTCCACCACAGAATGCAAAGTTAGAATATGAGATTTGGACACATTCACCCACTTTGACTTTCCCTTAGAAATACAGCCACCCTGGCAGACAAAAACTCTGACCGACTACACCCTTGTGTAGCCTGGACTCTCCTGAGTCCGCAGCAAAAAGAATCACTGTAAATGGTCAAGTAAATTGATAGTTATAGCTGCCCAAAGTTTGCCATTTATACAGGGTGCTCTCTGGGAGAGGCGACTAGCTACTCAAAAAATTCTAAGTCCTATTCTCACTCTAAGACCATATCTACTGACGTACGGCACTAATCACATCACTGTACCGTATAGATAAGTACAGGTGCTGGTGTACTTTTTGTACGACAATCGTACGATATGGCTGAAATGTCAACACATGTCATATATCTATTTGTTCCCGTAATCTCAAGTGTCGCCGCAATCCAATGTTGACGTGCCATGTGTCATCTTATGTGGCGATGACCGCAAACCGCCAAAAGTACATATCCCGCAATCGCGGCGCCTATCGTGGCTGTCTGATTAAATCCAGCTATATTGCTAGCCGTTGAAAATAGACGCGCGATATTTGTTTCGCGGTCGAACCAAATGCGCGGTATCCGTTTCAATTAATAAATCTGTACTCCGTACTATACATAACTGTATCTATGCAATACGTATATATTTCCAGTTAAATGAACTAGTCTACGTGTAACTATGTAAATAATTATCAAACCCCATACGTCGTAATACCAGCTCTAGTCTAAATGGATAAAGTTACCGGCTAATGTCGAATTGACGAACGGTAGGTACCAGGATCAATTCTTGGGTCCGTCAAATACCTTTTGGTAAGTATTACTAATTTACCCCCTGTCTTCTCTAGAGAGCTTAGGCAGCCATGGCTCTAGCTCCCTATCCAGCCTTCAGTGACTACAACAAGTGTGGGGGCTTCGAGAGGGGAGTTAGAGGCAGACTGCCTCTGCCCTTTTTCTATTCATTACAGACCTAGAAAATACACAAATATCAACATCATCTTCAACGGGGGATATAAAGGAAGTGGAGATGGTGGACAAAGGAAAGGAGAAGGAGACGGTCACACCAATAGCAACCAGTTCGGCATTTATGTCACCTATTCCGAGGAACGAGGAGAATGATGATGATACTTGGGACTACAACAATATGGCGGCTAAGCACTTCATCCTCCGCCATCTTACTCAAGGGCTTGCATCTCCCTATTTGCAGGTAGAGAGGGCATCCGATCTTTGGTGACTCTCATACAGATGTACCTAAGTGGTACGATTCAGCAACAACAGTTGGGAGTTCAGAAAATTAAGGAGTATGTATACAAAGGGGGGAAGATGTTGGATTTTTGCAATGAGCTTGGTACACTCTTCATGGAGCTAGAAAATGCGGGAAAAGTTTTTAGTGAAAAAGAACAGGTTAACTGTTTACTGATGAAGTTACCGATGAGTTCGAGAACATAGTCAACTGTGTGCAGGCCTTGCCAAACTCAAGGTGGATATGGAAGTCAGTGGTAGGGATGATTCTCGTTCAGAAGAATACGATTGAGATCCAAAGGGGAGGAAAGAGTGGGCAAGCTTTGGTAGTTGGGACCGATTGGATGAACAATGATTCCTTGTATCAGGTTGGAAATTATCAAGGGGAGGGGCAAAATAATCAGATCGAGGAGTCCAGACCAAGGACTCCTAAGGGATTGTGCCATTTTTGTATGAAACCAGGGCATTATATGGCTGAATGCACAAAGTTAACCGAGCTATGGTTAAAGGAGGGGCAGACCGGTGGACCCCCGAGAGGAAAGAAAAAGGCCCTTTTGACACAGGTACATGAATTTGAATCCAAGGACGAGGACGATGAACTCCTATTAGATGAGGAGTTGGAAGCGAAAAACGAGGTCGAAATTCCACGAAAGCAGAAATGTGCTTTCAGTAGATTGAAAGGTGAAGCAGGCTAGATTGTAGACTCAGATGCATCCATGCACATGTGTAAAGATAAACACATGTTCACTAAGATAAGAAAGATTCCCACCGTAGAGATAGAGTATGGGGATGGGAGGATAGTCATTACTACTCTTGATGGATCAGTAGATCTAAAAGTGTTAGTAGAAAGAAAGACATTGATAAATACATTCTCCAATGTATTGTTTATTCCGAAGCTGAACAAAAACCTCATCTCTACGTCTATGTTAGATGATAAGGGTTTTGATACTAGCACTAGGAAAGGAGTCTTTACTGCTAGTTTTGAGGAGGAAGTTTATTTTACTGTTGTAAAAGGTAGCCATGAGATGTTTAGGCTGATTTTAAGCAATGAAAAGAAGAAATTTTATTATGCTGGTGTTCATGATATACTGTTGTGGCATAAGAGGCTTGGGCATGTGAATGTAGATAAGTTAAGAGAGATGAAAAAGATGGGAGTAGTGGAAGGAATTCAATTCGGTGAGAGTGAGTATATAAGTGATTGTAGTGGATGTGCTCAAGGTAAAGCACATAGTTTACCCTTTCCAAAAACTACCACCTATAAGGGAGAAAAGATTCTAAATTTAGTTCACACAGATATTTGGGGGCCAGCCAGAGTGCCATCACCTGAGGGGAAGAGATTTATGATGACTATCACCGATAACTAGTCCTCGGTATTCCAGGGTGTATTTTTTGAAAAATAAGTCAGAGGCTCAAGAATTTTTTAAACAATATAAAGCATGGAGTGAAAAACTCCATGAAACCTCAATCAAGAGAGTACGGAATGATAATGGTGGAGCATATACCTCTAACCTGTTTGAGGATTTTCTGAGAGAAGATGGAGTGCAACACCAAAAGACAATTCCTAAAAATATTGAGCAGAATGGTGTAGCTGAAAGATTAAATAGAACGCTAAGTGATACTACCAGGAGTATGCTTTCAGATAACAAGATAGGAAAGAAGTTTTGGACAAAAGCAATGAATTGTGCAAATTATCTCAAGAATAGAGTTTTTACTTCAGCAGTAAAAGGCCAAACACCCTATGACAAATAGACAGGCCGAAGACCAAATATTTCACACTTAAAGGTTTTCGTTAGTCAAGTGTTCAGTTTAGACACAGATCAGTCAAACTGGGAGTTAGACCCAAAAGGAAAACTAGGATATCTACTAGGATATGATGAAGATGTAAAAAGATATAGAATATATGATCTCAAAGAAGGGGGCAGCAGGGAGGATTTCCCAGATCCTTCAAAGGGGAAGCGATTTGACCACCGGGATAGTAAAGGTAGATTTGCTCCTATGAACTAGGAGGAAACATTTCCACCACCAGCTCCCACCTCGACAGAAGGGCCTACCTCCTCAGTCCTAAAGGGCTCACCTCCTGTGGAGCTTTGGCAATCTAAACCCACCGATTCCGAGGTTCTTGATGTAGATCGGGGGAGATCCTTTCCCAAGGATCCCACAGATCACCCTTTAGGGGGGCTATGGCAAACCAAACCTACAGATCCCGAGGTTCCAAGGGTAGAGGTGGGAGATCTAACTGGGGTCTTAAGCAGTGCTCAGGAATTGGTAAAAATGTTGAGATCTCAAAATGGGGCCACGACGGGGGCCGGACCTCTCGAAATAGATTGGGAGGCTTAAGAGGAAGAAAGAAAGAAAGTATGGGAATATGAACTACGTCTGATAAGGGACGCATGGCTTAGGTCCGGAGGACTTCTTATGGAGCAGATCTCCACGTCTCGTATACTCAATCCCTACATCTAGGAGCCAACAAAGGAAGTCGCTCAAGTTCACAAAATCCACCCTAAGGAGACTCCATCTCAAAAGTCTCCAGAACATTCTCTTCAGCGCGGAGAGGGAGGAACAACAGGACCTAATGAAAAGGGTTTGGGTGCAGATTTACATTCTGAGTTCGCTCCTGTCCCTCGGGAGAATCCTACCTTTGTATCTGTGGAGATCGCCTCCGCCGTGGAGGCTTAGGTGGAATTACGACCAAACGAAAGGGTCCACATCCCTTTCAGACCAGCTACTCCTCCTTCGCCGTCTCACGGGCAAAATCCTGATCTAACATCCTCTTCTCCTCTGCTCACTTCCTTTCCAGTTCCGGGTCCCGCAGCAGATCCCAAAGACGTTCCCATAAGAGTACCCTGGTTGACAGTTGAATCACTCGTAACTGTTGTGCGACCAAAAACTTCCATTCCCACTTATTCACCACCTCACCGGCGTTCACCATCACCCATTTCTGAACCACTCCCTTCTTCTCTTGCTGAGCGCACGACAAGGGGGCATACCCCATATCCCAAGCACAGTCCTTCGCCATCCGCGTCTTCTTCGTCATCCAAGGGAACACCTCCAAACCGACCGGATCTTGAAATCCCACCGGAAAAATGAAGTAGGCGATCAAGAAGACCTTCCGCACCTCATGGAACAGAAGCGTCACTAGGGGGAGACATTTACCCCTCAACCTTCTTGTCAGAACCAGGCACTTCCTCCGTGGGGGGGAGAGTGGCCATTTCACAAGCGGCTACTTCCAACGGGGAAGTAGGTGATACAGGATCCGAAAACGAACAGCAAGGGGTGATTTCTCCCGCACAGTTTGTCAGTCCCACTAGACCTCACTCACCACAATTCACTAATCTCACGGAGGAGGAGAAAGAAATGGGGGACAACCAAATATTTACGGGAGATAATTCCGGAATTGCCTTCTCAGATTTTGAACTGTTGTGGAAATCTTTCACTCAGTCCGAAATCAACAAATATCGGGAGGGGTTATTCCTGATGACTTCGAGACTACCCTCTTCCCCATGATGGTCAACTATCTCTCAAGGGGTGCCTTGGCGGATTATAAGGAACGGCAACATCTTTTAATGGCTCCTAACATCAAAATATCTGATCCGACTCTCGATGCAGCAGTTTTACAAGCAGAAGCCGATTTGGCTGCAGCAGCAGCCGCTCCTGTTTCTCCCGTCTTTACCGAAAACATGAAGCTTGAGGCCCAAGGTCGAGCCAACGTTAACCAACTGCAAGCTATTCAGGCACCCCGAGCTGCCACTCGAATGATCGCCAACCCCACTCCTTGCACAACACTCCTCGACGCCTAGAGACTGTTGTATACTGAGAGGAATGAGTCCGCCATCAAGGAATTCACGGACTTCCACAGCTTAAATAATGAGACGCCTCAGATCCTTTTCAATAGGCTCTCCAGTCTTTGCCAGAAAACGAAGCTGTCAACATGTGATCTTCGAGCCATGGCAACAAAATATTTTATTGCTGTCCGAAATTCATTTGGACCCACAGGACAGGCTGCTCTAGATAACTGGATCGCAGGCCAGGCAATCCAAGACATTAACCCCTCGGCTAAAGAAATTTCCCTGGCACCCATGAAACTGTACGACCACTTCGTCAACAGTGAGGCTAGGGAAAAGGCGGTCACAGGAAAAGCCTGAGCAAATTTCGCCGGGTTTGCCGGCCAAACCGCTTTGAGCAGAGAAGAGCAGGATGAACTCCAAGCTTTGCGGAAGCTTAAGGGCAAACAGGCACCTGATAGCGGATCAGAACCTGCCATGGGGGCGAATGAAAGGATGATTTTGTATAATTGTCTGAATTGTCAGGAGAACGGCCACGGGTGGAAACGGTGCCCGCAGAAACTAAAACCGGAACTCGCTCTAAAACAGAAGGAATGGGAAAAAGAAAGGGCCGAAAGAACACAGAAGCAAAACGCAAGGAAACAAGGAGGGGGATCGGAGGACAAAACTCCAGTAACAAAGGATGATTACCGCCCAACTCCCCGGTCTGAAACCTCCAAAATGTCTGAATCCCTGTTGAGACTAATCAAACTTCCTAAATTCGATGACGCCAATATTTCTACTGAATTACAGAGCAAATATACTACCGAGGGTTCCAAATGGGAGGCATGCCGTTTTATTGGCCACAAGGAAGGGTAGTGTTTCCGAAAGAATGGGGTGCCAAAGGAGATGATGCAATATGCCTTGTTTATCGGTGAAGGGGAAGCCGCCTTGAATTCTCTCCCTCTTCAGCTCCTTTACCCCTGTGCACGCCGCACAATGGAGGAACCCGAAAGAACACCGGCAAGTCGAGCAACCCGTACCCCGGAAGAGATAATTCAACATCAAAGCCACTAATTGGCCGCGATGGCTTCAAAATTAGCGGCCTTACGTTTCAATTCTCCCTACCGTTCGGCTGCTTTCACGCCTGCTCAGAAACTCCAACGAAAAAAACAAGAGCTATGACAAAAGCTAGCGGAGCTTGAACAGGAAGCCACGGCGACTGGAGATGATGACGACATTATGGGATGGGACATGACACCCCGAAGAGTTAACCATGCCTAGACTTTTCATTCAAGAGCCTGGAATGTGGGGGTGGGGGATAAGCGCAGACAACTCCGTCACACAACATCGGAGCAAAGGAGGGACAGACAAGGACTTGCCCGCGAGATCATAACAGAAAGACCATAGGACCATTGTCATTCACTCCTCGGGCGGTATTATTGAACAATGACACCGGCCTCGGAATAAAACTTACAAACCCTCCCCCACAAGCTATGAAGAAACTGCCTCCTGGATTCGAAAAATACAAGTCCGACAAACAACAGGAGACAGAGAAAAACGCTAAAGAGGAGGAGAAGCAGAAAACCCAGGACTGGTTCCAACGGTACATGGCTGAACGTCGGGAGGATGAAACACATGCAACTCCTCCCACGCCAGGCTCGCATACCGAATTCGAGGAAGCAGGGGGGGGGAGCAAGAGGAGCAGAAAACGGAGGAGAATAACCCCATTTCCTCCCCTAAAGACGTGTCTCCTTCCTCCAAACCAGCTGCTATGTTAGTCCGTCACTTAATGCCCTACGCCCTGACACATGTCAAAACTCTCGCCTCATCACACAATCTATCAGAAGATATCCTTATTCAGGCATTGGGAGAGGAAATTCACTTGGGACGGGAGAAGGTAGAGGCGGCAGATCAATCCAGTTCCGTTTTTCTTTCCGCCGAACCCAAGACCCCTATGATGGATAGGGATTACAAAGCCTTATCGGTGGCTCTCATCCTCAACCGGACCGGAAATTTCAAGCTCAACGGATACGGGGGCTATCAGGATGCCGTGGTCGATACGGGTGTTCTTCCAAACTAAATAACAACTTCTGCTTTACAGCAGATGCCTAAGGAATCACGGCCAGAAATTTTACCAAGCGATATCTGCCTGAGTACAGTTAGCAGCGGAAGTCAACCAGTCCATGGAATCATCAAAGCTATGGAAATTGAATTCTCAGATGATGCAGGTCAACGAGTTCGAATCCAGCTCCCCTTTCTAGTGGTGAAAGGGAAGCAGTTCGAGATTCTGCTGGGGATGGCAACTTGGACCCGACTGAATATGGAGTTCAGTGTGTGGAAGGAGCAATTCACGGTGAGGGACCCCGAGGAGCCCGAAGGGACCTAGGTGGTGGTGCCCTTAGAATTATGGAGCAGGGGAAAGATAAATGCGCTGTGTCCGGCTGTTACCCCGTATATTCCACATCCTCTCCGACTGAACTTTTTGCCTGCTCACCAGATATTGCCAACGAAATATAGCAATTCCCTATTTCCAAGCGGTGGGAAGAGACATACCAAGCCCGACTATTTCAGATGGTAGTACTTTGGCGAGGAGTAAAACATGCTTTTACAGCTATAGCACCAAATGAGATCCTTTCAACTCTTCGGTCAGAATCTTCGGAAATCCCGTCCCAAGATGGGAAGTTCAACCGACAAGTGGTGTCACTGACCATCCCAGCTTTCGCGCTCAGGATTGTATCATTATTTTCAGGAATCAGCACTGATTTAGAAGCGGTTTTGAAAGCAGGATACGTAATAGAGGCGTATACCGCTGTGGAAATATCACCCGAAGCTCGAGCCGTCAGCGAGCATCGCCTTCACCAACTACACCAACTCTATCATCAACAACTCCCAGTGTCGGCAATCTCCCAAGCTCACCGAAGCTTACCTCAGAATGTGGAAAACATCATAACCCCACACGTCGCCAGTCTGGAAAGGGTAGATTTGGTGGTAGCAGGATGGCCTTGTCAGGTATACTCCCTAGCCGAACAAGGAAAAGGACATGCAGACCGAAGAAGTAGGACTTTCTTTATAATCATACAAGTAACATCATGGATACAAACCCTCCAAAACACACTAGTGGGGTATGTTTTGGAAAATGTCCACCCGGGGGATGATCGGCGACAACATGTAGCGGACAGCTGGAAACAGGTCACCCAGATTTTAGGAATCCCGTTGGTTTTTCGACGCGGCACAGATGGGATCTCGGGCCCACCGAGTAAGGGCTTATTGGACCAATTTAATCCCACTCCCCATCCTCAGACAACTCTTGAACAAACAGATTCCGGATCACAACAATATGGTACAACAAATCCTGAAAAAGGGGCGAATGGCCACACCCGTCACCAAAACTGACTGCCCTCCCTTCTTCAAATGCAACAAACCAGGATTACTCCGTAGAGCTCTTCCGAAATTGGTCTCCTTTCCCAACAGCCATGCGTATAGGAAAGGGGCAGCCGGAATGATATTTGACAGTACCACAGAAACATGGACAACCCCAACCATTGAAGAAAGGGAGCAAGCCATGGGATTCTACCCGGACAACACAGCTGCACCAGGTATTTCGGAACTTCAAAGATGCAGCCTAATCGGACAAAGCATGGACTTAAACGCAATCACATGGGTGATTTAACATGCCCTTGCCCTGAGGGAGTAGTTGGATCCTCAACAAAAGGCTCAGTTATCGGAGCTGTTAGCAAAAAACAAACAGGTATTTTCCTGGTCAATAACAGATGTCGGTATTTATAAAGGAACTCCTTTGTTTTGTCAGCCGTACAATTACCAAAAATCTTGATAGAATGCCACCGTAAGTGGCATTCTATTTTTGGGAATTGCTAATCGCAAAGACTATTTTTGCTACGCGCATGTACTTTTCAAAAATTGTACATTTGAAGTACAGTATAGTACAAGTTATGTACTTTTGAGTTCAGATTTGACGGTCAATCCGTCGAACAACTTTTACTGGAAAAATATCGTAACGACAGTTAAAAATGTGTCACGCTTGCGAACGTCGACCGTCATAAAAAAAAAAAAATTCACACGGCCGGCGCAGGTTTACAGTAACAAAACTGCGGCAACCACATGTAAATAAAATGGTTGAGCGTAGGTAGTTTCTCACTTCACGTGAGCTCCACTGTGAGAGCACGTACTAACATTTAACTAAGATGCAAAAATGGAATCTAATCGCAAACCGTTACGTTGACCTTGGGCACAAATTAAAGGACGACGTCATATGTATAAATTAACTCGCACGAAACAAATAAACTTCTTACAAGTTAAGAAAGCGTACCCGCGTAGAAATATCGATGAAACTAAATGATAAAAAAATGCGTCGTCATGCGCGACCAAATGAAGCAACACTATTTATAAATCAACTTTCATACATTGAGAACGTACTTCACATTGATTCATATTCACGAAAAAAGTAAAATACGCACATAAAAACAAAATAAAGTACGCACTTAAATGCCAACATGTGCTCTCATAGTGGAGCTCACGTGAAGTGCGAAACTATCTGCGCGCAGACATTTTATTTACATGTGGTTGCCGCAATTTTGTCCGTTGTATTTTTTTTATGACAGTCAACATACGCAAGGGCGACATATTTTTAACCGTCGTTGTAATATTTCGCCAATCAAAGTTATTCGAGGGACTGACCGTCAAATTCGAAATCAAAGGTACGTAGCTTATACTTACTGTACTTCAAATGTACAATTATTGAAAACTACCTGCGCGCAACAAAAATTGTCTCTACAAGTAGCAATTCCCTTATTTTTTAGCAATAACAGTGGTTCACGTTATACTTCCAAAGATACATGACCGAACAGGCGTAAACCTATTGTTTTTCTGGAAACTTTTCAGTTTCAGCGCAGTGCAGCAGCGCAGCTGCTATACAGACAGAGCAGCGCAGTTGCTATACATACATAGCAGCGAAGCAGCAGAGCAGCGCAACAGCGAAGCTGCAACACAGACAGGACAACGCAACCACGATTATATTTGATATGGTTTGTACGGACAACGCAGGGTCTGATATTCTTAATGTGATTCTGTACAGGATAGAGCAACTGCGATAGTACGATTCTACTCAACTTAGTGGGTAACTCAATGGTAACTTAGTGGGTAACTCAGTGGTAGCTTAGTGATAGCTAGTGGCAGCTTAGTAATAGCTCAGTGGTAGCTTGACAGATTAGTGGTAGCTTGGTGGTTTGAGGTACCTCTTAAGTACAGTGATGTTGCCAATTCAACAGAAGTATAAGACTTAGGACTCATAACATATTATGTATCCAGACTTCCAAGTAGTAAAACTGCTGACAGTTTTTGGGAAACTTCTGAGTTTCATATCTTCAGTGTTGTCAAGTCAATTCTGCTCAAACTTTTGGAGTTGTTTGTGTTTATGCTACTCTATATTCGGATAGAGTTTTGTGAGTTTTAGATACTTGTATAAGATTTAGTGAGCACTTGAAAACAGCTGTATGATAGAATTTTTGATAGCTTCTGAAAGTGTATCATGTCTACTTCTACCACTACTGCTGTTCCTCCACCTGCACCGGTGGTCGTAGAGCAACACGTTATGTGCATGTCATCAAGAATTCTTATCTTTTTGGGTGAAAAATATGTTTACTGGGCAGACATGGTGTAGACACATTTTGAGAATGTCAATCTCTTGGATTTATTAGATGGTTCTCTAGATGAATCTGATCCGTCATGGTCTAAGAAAAATACGCAAGCTCGATCTATTCTGAAATTTTGTATATTTGAGGACTTAGCTATGTCTCGGATAAAAATGAAAAAAACAATTGATATCTGGAAATCTCTTAAAAATGATTATGAAAATGCTAATGACCAGGTAGAACTCTTATTGGATGGAAAAATTTGGGACTATAAGCACACTGTGTAACTCTGAGACCTCCATAAGTCCTCAGAGTGGACAGCTTCCAAGAAGCCTCTAGGATAATCCTGACCCCTTTGTGTTTAAGCAAAAATAACTGCCACCCTGCCAGACAAAAACGCTGACCAACTTCACCCCTGTGAAGACAAGACTCCCCTGAGTCGATAGCAAAAAGAATCTTTGAATTTGCTCCCCTGAGCAGTAAGTTATGGGGGGTCAAAGTTGACATTTTGTACAGAAGCTCTCTGGGAGAGGGGGTCCTATCTTCTAATTTTTCTAAGTCCTATCTCTCTCACAGACTCTATCTACTGATGTACGGAACCAATCAGAATTGAGTTCCGTACGTAAAAGTACAGCCGCCGGTGTACTTTATGTACGGACATTGTACGACATGGCCTAAATGTCGACACATGTCAAATCCGGATTCGGTGCCATAATCTCCGGAGATTCTACGATCCAACGGAATTTCGCCACGCGTCATCCGATGTGGCGATGGCCACAAACCGCCGAAATCTTCCTCCGCGATCTCGGCGCTAATCCCGGCCGTCCGATTAAATTCAGATTTAATCGTGGCCGTAATAAATACATGCGCGTTATTTATTTTACTTCCGAAACAAATGCGCGGTACTGATTCGTAATCCGTACTGTTATTCGTACCGGATCTATGCATCCCGTAAATTGTAACAGTTAAATGAATTATCGTACGTATTTTAATTTATATAATTATCAAACTATATATCACGTAATACTACTGCTAGATCTAACGGCTAAGGCTACCGGCTATTTCCTGTCTGCCGGCCGGTAGGTACAAGGATCAAATCCTGCCGCCGGCACATTCCTTTTAAATAAATAAATAAACCCTAGTATAAAATTCCCGTAAACCTCAGGATAGCCAAGGTAGCCATGGCTCTAGCTTCCTCTCCAATTTCTCAGTGACTGCGACAAGTTTGAGATTTGGAGAGAGAAGTTAGAGGTAGACTGCCTCGGCTTCTTTCTATATTTCTATTTAGACCTAGAAAATACTAATAAATCCATTAGTTTCTACACTCCCCTTATTTTCTAGTCAATCTTTAATTTCAGACCACACTTCTCCCTGCAAAAAATTAGCTTAGGGGAAGGCACAGGTTTGGTCATCATATTTGCTACCATCTCACTATCTGGTCTGTACTCTAAACTGATTATTTTGTTTTCTACTTTCTCTCTAACAAAACTGAGTCTGATGTCCATGTGTTTGGCTTTAAAATGGTGTTTAGGATTGGCAGAGATAGCGATTGCTGCCTGATTATCACAAAATATTTTCTGCACACCACTCTTAAGGTGACCAAGCTCACCAAGCAAAGACTTGACCCACATCAATTCTTTTACAGCAGAGCAAGAGGCCATATACTCAGCCTCCATGGTGGACTGAGCAATAACCTTTTGCTGTTTGCTACTCCAACAGCAAGCCCCATCACCCACATATAATACATATCCAGAAGTACATCTCCTCATCGGAGCATCACCATAACTGGCATCACTCCAAGTAGTGATGTCAGTATTCTCCCCACCCAAATGCAACCATAGATCTCTAGTTCCTACCAAGTATCTAAGGACTCTCTTAGCTGCCTCCCAATCCTTCTTAGTGGGAGCATTTAGACTTCTACTCAGCACTCCTACAGCTGCAGCTAAATCCGGCCGGGTACAATTCATAAAATAGATTAGACTTCCCACTACTTGCCTGTAAGGAATGGTCTGCATGAACTTCTGTTCATCAGGAGATAATTCCTCGTCTAAGACTATGACTCCTTCTTCCTCACTCCCCTCACTTCCCTTCTTCAACTCCATTGGAGTTGTACAACTATTAGCTTTATCCATTTGAAATTTTTCAAGCATGTTCCTTATTGCTTCCTTTTGAGTCAGTTTTATAATTTTCCTTTTTCGGTCTCTCTCTACTTGAATTCCCAAAATATATCTTGCTTCTCCCATATCCTTCATTTCAAATCTCCCCTTAAGATCGGTTTTCAGTTTGTTAATTTTTTCCATTGATTTACTTAATACAAGCAAATCATCAACATAAATTGCAATAAATATCAAACCTTCCTCATCTTCGAAAACATAGATTGAGTGATCTGAGCTGATCCGAATATATCCCAGACCGGTAAGAAACTCATCAAGCTTCTTATTCCATTGTCGAGGTGCCTGTTTCAAACCATAAAGAGATTTAATCAGCCGGCATACCTTACTCTCCTCTCCTTCTTCCACAAACCCTTCGGGTTGTCGCATGAAGATCTCCTCTTCCAATTCTCTATGCAAAAAGGCTGTTTTTATGTCCATCTGGTGCACTTCCATGTCTTCCGCCGCCGCTAAACTGAGAAGTATGCGGACGGAGGGAAATCTGACCACTGGAGCAAAGGTTTCCTCGTAGTCAATTCCTTCCTTTTGTGTAAATCCCTTTGCCACTAATCTGGCCTTGTAGCGCTCGATTGTGTTATCTGGGTTCAGTTTTAGTTTGAAAACCCACTTACAACCGATTGGTTTTCGGTTAGGTGGACAGTCCACCAGCTCCCAAGTATCGGCTGCCATGATTGAAGCCATCTCCTCATTGATGGCTGTCTTCCACCGGTTTCTTTCTGGACAAGTCATCGCCTCTCCATAAGTTTGAGGTTCGTCTTGATGAGATAGTTTAGTTACCTTGTTATTAACCTGTTTTTCTTGCAGTCTTTTGCTACTTCTCCTCCCCCCCTCAAAATCTGAGGCCGGAATAGATGGTTCACGTGGATTCTTTCGAACAAACTCGACTTCTCCCCTATCCCTTGATTCCAAATCAATTTCCACCACGTCTTCCGCTTCGAGTAGAGTTGTCACTGGAGTTTCCACAGCCGAGTCCTTTTCAGTCTGATTTGTTCCTGCAAGAATGTCATCTTCTCTAAAACCTGGATAGTTAGGAAGCTCAAAGTCATCGGAATTTTCTGACTCAAATCTGATTTTTACTGACTTCGTATATTTGAAGGGATCTACAGACTTTCCTTCATCCATAACTACTAGATGCTTTACTAAGATTATATCTTCCCTTTTTAGATCATAAACTCTATATCCTTTAACATCTTCATCATATCCTAATAAGTATCCTGGTTTTCCTTTAGGATCTAGCTTCCAATTTGACCGATCAGTATCTAGACTGAACACTTGACTGCCGAAAACCTTTAAGTGAGATATGTCTGGTTTCCGGCCTGTCCATCTCTCATAAGGTGTTTGATCTTTTATAGCTGAAGTAAGAACTCTATTCTTGAGGTAATTAGCACAGTTCATTGCTTCTGCCCAAAACCTTTTCCCTATCCCTTTATCTGACAACATACTTCTAGCACTATCACTTAGTGTTCTATTTAACCTCTCGGCTACCCCATTCTGTTCAGGATTTTCTGGAACTGTCTTTTGGTGTTGAACCCCATCTTCTCTCAGAAAATCCTCAAACTGGTTAGAAGTATACTCTCCACCATTGTCACTCCTTACTCTCTTGATTGGAGTTTCATGGAGTTTTTCGCTCCATGCTTTATATTGTCTAAAACAATCCTCAGCTTCGGACTTGTTTTTCAAAAAATATACCCGGGAATACCGAGACCAATCATCAGTTATAGTCATCATAAATCTCTTCCCCCCCGGTGAGGGCACTTTAGCCGGTCCCCAAATATCTGTGTGTACTAGATCTAGAATTTTTTCTCCCTTATAGGTGGCTGACTTAGGAAAGGGCAATCTGTGTGCTTTACATTGAGCACATCCACTACAATCACTTATATCATCACTCTCACTGAACTGAATCCCTTCCACCACTCCCATCTTTTTCATCTCTCTTAACTTATCTAGATTCACATGCCCAAGCCTCTTATGCCACATCATAATATCATGAACACCAGCATAATAAAGTTTCTTCTTTTCATTACTTAAGATCAGCCTAAACATCCCATGGCTACCTTTCTCAGCAATGAAATAGACATCATCCTCAAAACTAGCAGTAAAGACTCCTTCCCTAGTGCTAGTAAAAAAAACCCTTATCATCTAATACTGATGTAGAGATAAGATTTTTGTTCAGCTCCGGAATAAACAATACATCGGAGAATGTTAATATGGATGTCTTTCCTTCTACTAACACTTTTAGATCTACCGATCCTACAAGAGTAGTGGTGACTATCCTCCCATCCCCGTACTCAATCTCTACGGTGGGAATCTTTCTTATCTTAGTGAACAGGTGTCTATCCTTACACATGTGCATGGAGGCACCTGAATCTACAATCCAGCCTGCTTCACCTTTCAATCCACCGTAAGCACATTTCTGCCTCCGTGGAATTTCGACCTCATTTTTCGCCTCCAACTCCTCATCCAAAAGGAGCTCATCGTCCTCGTCCTCGGATTCAGCCTCAAGTACCTGTGTGACAAGGGCCTTTTTCTTTCCTCTCGGGGTACCACCGGTCTGCCCCTCTTTTAACCGAAGCTCGGTTAGCTTAGTG
This sequence comes from Zygnema cylindricum, assembly GCA_037447655.1. Lineage (NCBI taxonomy): Eukaryota > Viridiplantae > Streptophyta > Zygnematophyceae > Zygnematales > Zygnemataceae > Zygnema > Zygnema cylindricum. Next base: position 62,944 of record JBBHKE010000962.1, read on the forward strand.
CACTCTGCCATATAGTGCCCCGGTTTCTTACAAAAATGACATAGTCCTTTGGGAGCCCTTGGTTCGAACTCATCGGCCGGTTTTTTCTGCTCCCTACCCCCATAGTTTCCGACCGGTTTTCGGGAATCCCTGTTCCTCCAATCAGTCGCTGTTGCCAAGGCTTGGCCACTCTTTCCTCCCCTTCGGATCTCAATTGTATTCTCTTGAACGAGAATCATTCCTACCACTGAGTTCCATATCCACCTTGAGTCAGGCAAGTCCTGCACACGGTAAACTATGTTCACGAACTCATCAGGTAACTTCATCAGTAAACAGTTAACCTTTTCTTTTTCACTCAAATCTTTTCCCGCACTCTGTAGCTCCATGAAGAGTGTAGCAAGCTCATTGCAAAAATCCAACATATTTCCCCCTTTGTATACATACTCCTTAACTTTCTGATCAGCCAACTGTTGTTGCTGAATCGTACCACTTCGGTACATCTCTATAAGAGCCATCCAAAGATCGGATGCCCTTTCTACCTGCAAATGAGGACATGCAAGTCCTTGAGTGAGATGGCGTAGGATGAAGTGCTTTGCCGCCATATTGTTGAAGTCCCAGGTTTCAGTATCATTCTCCTCGTTCCTCGGAATAGGTGACATGAATGCTAAACCAGTTGCTATTGGTGTGGTCGCCTCCTTCTCCTTTCCTTTGTCCACCACCTCTCCTTCCTTTGTTTCCTCCGTTGAAGGTGAATCCTCTTTCCTGGTGAATCTGCTTCCTCCAAACCCTGGAGGAATTCCAAGACTTGATGGACGCCCCAATCGTCCACTCACTATCCCCCAAAACCTTTTTTCGCATAGAGCTCCTATCATCATACTTTCCCAGTATATGAAGCCAGTTCCATTAAAGATTGGTACCCTAGAGGGTGGGCCCATAACCTGTAACTCTGAGACCTCCATAAGTCCTCAGAGTGGACAGCTTCCAAGAAGCCTCTAGGATAATCCTGACCCCTTTGTGTTTAAGCAAAAATAACTGCCACCCTGCCAGACAAAAACGCTGACCAACTTCACCCCTGTGAAGACAAGACTCCCCTGAGTCGATAGCAAAATGAATCTTTGAATTTGCTCCCCTGAGCAGTAAGTTATGGGGGGTCAAAGTTGACCTTTTGTACAGAAGCTCTCTGGGAGAGGGGGTCCTATCTTCTAATTTTTCTAAGTCCTATCTCTCTCACAGACTCTATCTACTGATGTACGGAACCAATCAGAATTGAGTTCCGTACGTAAAAGTACAGCCGCCGGTGTACTTTATGTACGGACATTGTACGACATGGCCTAAATGTCGACACATGTCAAATCCGGATTCGGTGCCATAATCTCCGGAGATTCTACGATCCAACGGAATTTCGCCACGCGTCATCCGATGTGGCGATGGCCACAAACCGCCGAAATCTTCCTCCGCGATCTCGGCGCTAATCCCGGCCGTCCGATTAAATTCAGATTTAATCGTGGCCGTAATAAATACATGCGCGGTATTTATTTTACTTCCGAAACAAATGCGCGGTACTGATTCGTAATCCGTACTGTTATTCGTACCGGATCTATGCATCCCGTAAATCGTAACAGTTAAATGAATTATCGTACGTATTTTAATTTATATAATTATCAAACTATATATCACGTAATACTACTGCTAGATCTAACGGCTAAGGCTACCGGCTATTTCCTGTCTGCCGGCCGGTAGGTACAAGGATCAAATCCTGCCGCCGGCACATTCCTTTTAAATAAATAAATAAACCCTAGTATAAAATTCCCGTAAACCTCAGGATAGCCAAGGTAGCCATGGCTCTAGCTTCCTCTCCAATTTCTCAGTGACTGCGACAAGTTTGAGATTTGGAGAGAGAAGTTAGAGGTAGACTGCCTCGGCTTCTTTCTATATTTCTATTTAGACCTAGAAAATACTAATAAATCCATTAGTTTCTACAAGCGGTACAATGGCTGAATATTCTAACAGGTTTCGCATCCTTGTAGATGCACATGCTTGTGCAGGTGGGGAGTTTCCTGAGTTTCAACAAGCAACGTTGCTCATGAGGTGTCTCCCTTGTAGTATGAAAAGAGCATCCGATATGCTCAAACAGAATGATACAGCTAGCCATCAATATTTGCTAGAAGAAAAAGCTACATCTAATATTCTCAATGTTGAGTAGGTAGAGGCTTTTTATTCAGACTTTGAGAGGAAAGGACAGTTTGATCAGCAAAGAAATCAATTTAATCACTTCAGACAGTTTAATCTGGGTGGGATTAGACAATCCAACAATGCATGTTTTTATTGTAGTGAGAGGTCATGGATACAAATTTTGTCCCAAGATTAAAAAAGCTAATGATACAGGTTTATACAGGCCGAGATGGCAACAAAGTGAGTTTTACAAAAACTTCACGGGGTCTACACCTCGTGGAAATGCACTGTTTTCAGCGTCTTCATCACTCCAAGATGAGACTTTGACATTTTCTGAGGAGGATGAAACGCATCTATTCGCTATGGCGGCAGCGATGGAGGGCGCGAAGGACCCTGGATGGATAATGGATACAGGAGCGTCAACCCATATGTGCTGGAACAAAGCCATCTTCAAAAATCTGAAAACAACGCTGGAGAAATTTTTTTTTTATGCTTGTGGAATGAGTGTTCAGACTCGTGCTATGGGTGATGTGTCTTTGCTAGTGGATGTGGAGGGAAAAGCAACTGACAGAACTCTTCACAATGTCTTATTTGTGCCTGACTTTAACAAAAATCTGTTTTCTACATCTTTGGTAGAGAGTAAAGGCTTTCAGGTTAATTTGAAAAATGGTAGACAGGTTGTTAGCAAGAATGGCAAATTCGCAGTTACAGGTACAAGAGATAATAGCAAGATGTAACGAATGGATATGGCTAATACCAAGGAGAATGATCTTCTGTACTCCGGTATTTTGCATTCAAATGAGTTGTGGCATAAAAGATTAGGTCATGTAAACTATGATAGTTTGAGAAAGATGGTCCTCGCTCAAAAATAAGAAGGTTTATCAATCACAAATCAACGAATCAAAACATGTGATGGCTGCGCTTTGGGCAAAATCCACTGACTACCATTTCCTAAAGAGACTGAGCATCGGTCCACAAAACTTTTACAACAAATTCATTCGTATGTTTTTGGTCCTGCGAAGGTTCCATCTGCTGGGGGAATGAAATATATGGTCACTTTCACAAATGATTTCTCTAGGTTTACAAAAGTTTACTTCATGAAGGAGAAGAGTGAAGTGTTTGGTCACTTCAAACAATATAAATCATATGTTGAAAAACTTCATGATTTACCTATTTTGCAGCTAAGATCAGACAATGGTGGTGAATATACATCGAAAGAATTTGAAACCTTTTTACTCAAGGAAGGTATAAGTCATCTACTGACTGTTCCAAATTCTGTGGAGCAAAATGGGGCGTCAGAGAGATTAAATAGAACTCTCACCGAGAGCTCTAGGTTGATGCTCGCGGATAAAAATTTGGATTTAAAATTCTGGGCTAAGGCTCTAAATTGTGCGGCTTATAATAAAAATAGAATAGGATCAAAATCAATAGAATTTACTCCTTACGAGATCTGGACAGGTAGCACACCAGATGTTAGTCATTTTAGAGCCTTTAGTAGTCAATGCCTTATCTTGGATACGTCTACAGACGGATGGAAAATGGTACCGAAGGGATTACCAGGTATTTTGTTAAGATATGATGATCACTCTCAAGGTTACAAAGTCTTTGTATTTGAGAAGCAGAAAATAGTTGTAGCAATGAATATCATGGTCAAAGATGAACTAGACTCGATAGATTTATTTCAAATGACAGAGCAACAAAAGCAGCAAAAAGTACAAGAGTAAGTCATTATAGATTGCATGCAAAAAAATTTCCCGCGCATGCAACATTCTCCGGTGGTGACTCCAGAGTCAGACTATCTCCGAATTCCTCAACAAGTTAAGTTCTACCCGGACCAATAGCAGTCAATACACACGGATAGCAACCAGCGCAATCAGCGCAATGCGCGGCATCCAACGATCTCAGCCTCAAAATTTCCGGAGGGGAGAAGATCCACCAGCCGCCTGCAAGCAAGCTCTCACTTTGCCTACTCGGCAACCTCAAGGGAGCCCTTGACCATCCAAGAGGCCTTGTCATCACCAGAGCGGAATCACAGTATCGAGTCAGCAAACGACGAAATGAAGTCGATCATTGGGCTCAAAAATGGGAGCTTGTGGAACTTCCTCCGGACCGCAAAGCGATCGGCAACAAATGGGTATTCAAGGTGAAGTTAAATCTCGATAAAACCATTGAACGATAAAAGGCCAAACTTGAGGTGAAGGGTTATAATCAAAAGGAAGGAATCGATTTTGAAGAAACATTCTCTCCGGTTGTAAGATTTCCGACACTTAGGATTTTCTTGTCCCTAGTTGCTATAGAGGATGTGGAAATTCATCAGATGGATGTAAAGACAACATTTTTGCATGGATAACTAGAGGAGACTATTTATATGCAGCAGCGTAAAAATATGCAGAACCAAGAAAAGAGCACTTAGTACGCAAGTTGCTAAAATCTCTGTATGGCCTAAAACAGGCCCCTAGGCAATGGAATCTGTAGCTTGATGAATTCTTGACTAGCTTAGGATTTCAAAGGATAAGTTCTACTCACTCTGTGTACGTTCTAAAAGGTGAAAATGGGATAGTGTACATAGCGGTGTATGTAGAAAATGTAGCGGTGATAGCAATTGGAATTGGTATGATAGAGTGGGGATGATTTAAGTGAAAGATAGTACCATAGAACTTAGGAGAGGAAATCTGAGTGTTCAAGCATTAGCTGCAGGATGTAATTGGTGAAAGCGTGATGAGGAAAAGGGAAAGTATCCTTATCAAAACTTCAAAGGAAAAGGACAAAGAGGTTGGAGATTTGATCGACAGGGGAGAGGAGCTCCTCGAGGTGGATTATGTCACCCTGCAAGAAAACCAGGACATTATATGGCAGATTGTGTCAAGCTTGCAGATCTCTGACTGAAAGATGGACAAGGTTCCTCAAAAGATGGAGGAAAGAAAAAAGATTTTGTGACTCAAGTTCATGATAAGGAAGAAGATGACGTAACCGAACTGGAACAGGAGCTTGAGGAGCTTCTTGTTAAACCAAAAACCACTGAGAAGCATGCAGACATTATACGGAGACAAAAGTGTGCTTTCGGAGGTAAGAGGGATACACGTGATGATGGGTGGATCATAGACTCAAGGGCCTCAATGCATATATGCAAAGATAAGAGGTGGTTTACTAAATTAAGAAAAATTCCAACACTTGAGATAGAGTATGGAGATGGTAGAGTAAAAACCACAAGTCTTGTTCGATCAGTTGATTTAAAAGTTCTAGTTGATGGAATGGCGTCAATTGTAACACTCTCAGATATTCTTTACATTCCATAGCTTAGCAAGAATCTAGTCTCTACAGCTATTCTAGATGAAAAAGAGTTCGAAACAAGAACTAAGAAAGGAATCTTCACAGCTAGCTTTGATAATGAGGATTATTTCATAGCTGAAAAGGGTAGTCAAGGAATATTTAGAATTGTACTTTGCAATAAAAAGGGTGTTCTCTACTCGCGTGGAAGTGATATGATGCTTTGGCACAAGAGGCAGGGGCATGTGAATCTAGATAGATTAAAGAAAATGAAGAAAAAAAGAATAGTGGGTCGAATTGAGTTTGGAGATGATGAGACCACGGATGATTGTAGTGGATGTGCCCAATGGAAGATTCATACACTCCCATTTCCAAAGGCATCCTCATTTAGAAGAGAGAAAGTATTAGATCTAGTTCACACTGATGTTTGGGGAGCAGCTAGGTATGCTTCACATGGGGGGAAAAGATGGATGCTAACCATTACAGATGATAAGTCTAGATACACTAAGGTATATTTTCTTAGACATAAGTCAAAAGTACTAAGATGTTTCAAAGAATACAAAGTATGGAGTGAAAAATTACATGAAACATCAATAAAATAGATAAGAAGTGATAATGGGAAAGAATACACCTCAAAGGAATTTGAAGAATTTCTTAAAGAAGAAGGAATCCATCATGAGAAAACTGTTCTTTATAATCCAGAACAAAATGGAGTAGTAGAAAGAGTTGTTAAAATATGTGTATTTTCTAGGTCTTAATTTATTCTACTTTGTCAAATAGGTTGTCTAAGTCATCTATACTTGTCGTAGTCAGTAGAAGACAGAAATAGTCATGGCTCCCTAGGTAGTCGAGGAGACAGGAAGGAGGAAGGAGGGGAGTTTGTCTGGGCAGCACCAAGAGATATACGGACAGACCAGGATTTGATCCTGGTCCGTCTGGTCTACAGCCGTACAGTTATAGCTTTCCGCCTTATCCGCTAGATATAATAAAGATCGATACACATATAGGGTCTGAATAGTATTTAAAGTTGTTCACACCGGTATCATCCATTTAACGGTGAAACCAAACTACATGTACATAGAAAGGAACCGCACGAAAATAATACGGAGCGCATGAAACAAATGTCAAAGAAATTTGTTCAATGGCTGAGATTACAAGCATGAAATATAATCAAACGGCTCACATTTCAGCCGGTTGTACGGAATGAAAATTTCGGCGGTTTTTGGACGCACTGACACCGGATGACACGTGGCAATATCTTAGAGGATTGCAAGATCTTTGCAACGCAAGATGACAAGGTTGAATGTCACAAATGTCACATTATGGTTGTGTCGTAAAAAGACCGTACAAAAAGTACTCCAGCACCTGTACTTTCTTGTACGGTATAGTCATAATATTGGTGCATACCTCAGTACTGGGGGGGCTTTGAGAGGGGTTTTAAGACTTAGAAGATTTTTGGTAGGTAGCCGCCTCTCCTAGAGAGCATCTAGTATAAAAGGCAAACTTTGGCCAGCCATAACTATCAATTTAGTAGACCAATTTTAGTGATTCTTTTTGCTGCGGACTCACGCGATTTCACGCTACACAGCAGTGTAGTCGGTTGGAGTTTCTCCTTGCCAAGGTGTGTGTATTTATAAGGGAAAGTCAAAGTGGGTGAATGTGTCCAAAACTCATATTCTAACTTTGCATTCTGTGGTGGAACAGAGCACACAGAAATTTTTATTTCACACGGGTGAATCCATAATGAGGTTCTGATTGTCAAAGGGTAAATCATTTAGGTTTATATCAAGTTGGAGTCAGCACTATCTAGATTAGCATCTTTGGATCTACAATTTCTTTGGGCAATGGAGCACACAGAGTTTCAGGTTATGGGCCCACCATCTTGGGTGCCTACGTTTCATGGAACAGACTTCACTTATAGGGAGTTCACGATTGAGGGATTGCTTTCCGAAAAGCCCTTATAGGAATTGTTTCGGGAAAAGTGAGGTATCGGCCACCAGGCTTTGGTGGAGCTCACTACGGAGATTCATCTAGGGCTTCCCATAGAACCAACCGGATTTCAAATGCAACGAAAGGTGAAGGGAAATTCATTGCCATGGAAGGGGGAAAAGGGGAGAAAGGAAAAGTAACACCTATGTTGAGGGGAGCTAGGCTCTCAGCTACGGTCCCACTTGTAGGGGTTATAACTAAAACTGAAAAAACTAATAGTAGAATTTGGGAGTATAGGAACACTATAGCAAAACATCTCATACTTAGAAATGTGTGTAAGTCCATAGCTATCACTCTTTAAAATCTAACAAAGTCTTCAAAAATCTGGGAAACACTAAGACATATTTATAAGAGTGAGACTTTACACAGGCAATAGTTAGTAAAATAGGAAATAGGGGCCTATATTTATAAAGGCGGTAGCATGATAGAGTTTTGCAATGATATTGGTGCGTTATATGTTGAGTTTGCTAGTGCGGGATATGTAGAATCTGAGGAGAGAAAGATTAACACTCTAATCATGAAACTCCCAGATGAGTACGCAAACATCATTAACCGTATGCAGGAAATGGATGGCTCCTCATGGACTTAGAGCATTACCATGGGGATAATTCTTGTGAGGAAAAGCACTTTGGTGCTTCATAGGGGAAGAAACACGGTGAATGCACTAACACCTGCTGGTGACTCGCGGAAGTGTGATGAGAGGAACGACGGTGACGAGCGGAAGCCTATTTAGAGGAATAAAGACAAAGGTAAACCTTATCGGAATTTTGGCGGAAAGAGAGGGAGAGGAAAAGAAATGGGAGCTTTGAAAAAGGGGGTTTGCTTCTTTTGTAGGGAGCCGAATCACTATATGGAAGAGTGTCCTACTTTGGAAGAAATTAGAAGTTGGAATGTTGATGAGGAGGAACAAGGGGAAAGGGAGAACGAAGATGAAGGTTTTTGGAGCTTCTCCACATCGGTAATATTGGGAAGAGAGAAAAACAAACATAAATTCCATGGGAGCCACAGTGTGCTTTTCGAGGTATAAGGGAATTAAAGAGAGAGGAGATACTTGAGGGAGTTCAAAATATTGAGGATAGTTTGATAGAAATTTTGGAAACTGAAAACTGGTCGGAAAGAGAGGCTTCAATGAATTCCGACGAAAGGGGAGAAGTAAATCTAGAGTGGGCTCTAAAGGAAAGGGGAGAAAGAAAATATTTAATGAAAGGTTTATGGGAGGAGAAATATTTATTGGAAATAAAATTAAAGAGTGATAGTGGAAAGATTCCATGGGAGAGTGTCAGAAAAGTTCAGAAAATGGGGTATTTATCCTGGATAGAAATGTAAATTCGGAAGATGTAATTTTTATGAGGAACTTAGTGGGAACTCTTGATTTAAGGATAAATTTAGGGGGTAATGGTTTTTACATCACTAATGGGAGTGATGCCATCTAAGAAGGTGTGCTTGTGAAAGGGTTAGCATCTGGGTGTGTGTTGCAGATTGGAGATGGGGCTGGCTGTTTGGATTGCAAGAGGGAAATTGGTTTTAGTGTGGATGAAAAAGAGATGAGGTGGATAAAATCTTGGCTCGGATTTATGAAAAGTGGGATGCTAAATAAAATGTGTTGTGCAATTATTATTCTGGTTCATCAAATGCATTGTTTTAAATTTGATAATATTTTTCTTGAGTTTTATGAAAGGAAAAGAAAAAAGAAGAGAAAAAAAGGGGGTTGTTTTTTTATTTTTTATTTTTTGTTATTGTTTTGGTTTGTTTAATTGGAGTTGACAGTAAAGAAGACTAGAAATTAATGGGAGTTTGAAAATGTGTGTATTTTCTAGGTCTTAATTTATTCTACTTTGTCAAATAGGCTGTCTAAGTCATCTATACTTGTCGTAGTCACTAGAAGACAGAGATAGCCATAGCACCCTAGGTAGTTAAGGAGACAAGAAGGAGGAAGGAGGGGAGTTTGTCTGGGCGGCACCAAAAGATATGCGGACATACCAGGATTTGATCCTGGTCTGTCTAGTCTACAGCCGTACAGATATAGCTTTCCGCCTTATCCGCTAGATGTAATGAAGATCGATACACATATAGGGTTTGAATAGTATTTAATGTTGTTCACACCGGTATCATCCATTTAACAGCGAAACCAAACTACATGTACATAGAAAGGAACTGCACGAAAATAATACAGGGCGCACGAACAAATGTCGAAGATATTTGTTCGACGGCCGAGATTAAAAGTTGGAAATATAATCGAACGGCTCACATTTCAGCCGGTTGTACGGAATGACAATTTTGGCGGTTTAGGACGCGCCAACACTAGATGACACGTGGCAATATCTTAGAGGATTGCGGGATCTCTGGAACGCGAGATGACAAGTCTCGATATGACAAATGTCACATTATGGCTATGTCCTACAAGGACCGTACAAAAAGTACTCCGGCACCTGTACTTTCTTGTACAGTACAGTCATATTATTGGTGCATACCTCAGTACTGGGGGGGCTTAAAGAGGGGTTTTAGGACTTATAATATTTTTGGTAGGTAGCCGCCTCTCCCAAAGAGCATCTTGTATAAAAGGCAAACTTTGGCCAGCCATAACTATCAATTCAATTGACCAACTTTAGTGATTCTTTTTGCTAATGACTCAAGGGAGTCGAAGCTACCCAAGGGTGTAGTCGGTCAAAGTTTATGCATGCCAAGGTGGCTTTATTTCTAAGGGAAATTCAAAGTGGGTGAATGTGTCCAAAACTAATATTCTAACTTTGCATTCTGTGGTGGAACTGAGCACACATAAAGTCTTATTTCACAAGGGTGAATCTATAATGGGGTTTTGATTGTCAAGGATCAATCATTTGGGTTTATATCAAGTTGGAGTCGGCACTATCTAGATTAAATTCTTTTGGATCTGCAATTTCTGTGGGCAATGGAGCACACAAAGTTTCAAGGGTGAATAAAGTTTTAGGAGATATGTCTAGAAGTATGGTAACTGATAAAAGAATAGGATTGCAGTTTTGGGCTGAGTCTATGAACTATGTTAACTTTATCAAAAATAGAGTGCTAACTTTGACAAATAAGGAGGAAACTCCGTATGAAAGGTGGACGGGAAGAAAACCAGATTTGTCTAGTTTGAGAGTGTTCGGAAGTCAAGTCTACAGTTTGGATTCCGATAAGACTAAATAGAAGTTAGAAGGAAGAGAGAAACCACGATATCTTGTAGGGTATGATGAGAGCACAAAAGGATATCGAGTGTATGACATCAAAAAGAGAGATATCATTTTGGTAAAACACATAGTTGTGATTAATGAAGTAAAATCTATTGATCCATTCAAATATAACAAAGAAGTCAAAATCAGATCTGAATCGGATCAGTATTCTGACTTTGACTTGGGAAATAAAGAGAATGAAGACGGGGAGAAGGAAAAATTTGCAGATGTACCAAAGGAGAACGATGAAAAGTCAACATCCGAGGTAACACCACAATACGAAATGGAAACCGACGAGGAATTTGATTAAACACCGAAATTGGAAGATAGGGGAGATGAAAATCTTTCTAAACGAAACTCGAGGATGCCTTCCATACCGGCGTGAGATTTTGAAGGAAGAAAAAGAAGTAGTAAACGGTTTGAAGAAAGACATGTTAATAACAAACTCACAAAGATCTCTCACCGAAAAAAACCTCAGATATACTTTGAGGCCATAAATACCAAAGAAAGCAACTGGTGGAATCACTACCATCAATGAAGAAATGGCCTCTATCATGGAAGCCAATACATGGGAGTTGGTAGATTGTCCATCGGACAGAAAACCAATTGGATGTAAGTGGGTTTTTAAGCTTAAACTAAACCCATATAATACCATTGAAAGATATAAGGCTAGGTTGGTAGCTAAAGGTTATACTCAGAAATAAGGAATAGACTATGAAGAAACCTTTACACGCGTACTCAGATTCCCTTCTGTCAGAATCCTCTTAAGTTTAGACGGAGCAGAGGATATAGAAATACACCTCATGGATATTAAGACCGCCTTTTTACACGGAGAGCTGGAAGAAGAAATCTACACGAGGCAACCAAAAGGATTCGTGGAAAGTGGAGAAGACAGCAAGGTGTGCAAAGTGTTAAAATCACTTTATAGCCTTAAGCAAGCCCCGCGGCTATGGAACATAAAATTGGACGAATTTCTGACAGGTTAGGGATACATTAGAATAAGTTTAGATCACTCCATATATATATTTGAGGATGAAAATGGAGTGATATTTATTCCTATTTATGTTGATGATTTGTTAGTCTTAAGCAAGTCCTTAGATAAAATTAACAAACTCAAACAGGATCTGAGAAGTCAGTTTGACATAAAAGATCTCGGCGAAACAAAATACATTTTGGGGATCCAAATGGAGGGGGGTAGAGGGAATACAATTATAAGACTCACTCAGAAAAAAGTTATCGGTAATATGCTAGAAAAGTCTAAGATGGAGAAAGATAATGGGTGTACCACTCCCATGGATCTAGAGAAAGTATCGGAGGGGAGTGAAGAAGGAAGGATATTGATTTTGATAAGATGGATGAGGAAGAAAAAAGGTTTATGGAAGCAATTCCTTAAACGCAAATTGTTGGCAGTTTAATTTACTCTATAAATTGTACACGTCCCGACATAGCTGCGGCTACGGGCGTTCTCAGTAGAAGTCTAAATGAACCTAGGAAAAGATACTTGGAAGCAACCAAAAGAGTGATGAGATATTTGGTGAGAACAAGGGAATTATGGTTGCATTTGGGAGGGGAGCACACTGACATCACCACTTGGAGTGATGCCAGTTATGGGGATGGGCCTTTGAGACGATGTACAACAGGATATGTGTTGCGAATTGGATCTGGTGCATGTTGTTGGAGAAGGAAACAGCAGAAAGTAGTTGCTCAGTCCACTATGGAGGTTGAATACATGGCTTCATGTGCTCCCACTAAAGAATTAATGTGCGTAAAATCTCTACTCGAAGAACTTGTGTTAATGAAATTTGGGACTCAGAATGTCTTTTGTGATAATCAAGTTGCTATCTTTATCGCAGCTAATCCAAAACACCATTTCAAAGCTAAACATATGGGTATAAGACTAACCTTTGTCAAAGAGAAGGTTGAGGTAAAAATAATTAAACTGGTTTATAAAAGTGATAAAGAGATGATTGCAGACATGATGACAAAACTAGTACCTTCTCCTATGTAACATTTTGCAGAGAAAATTGTTGACTTAAATTTAAAGTTGACTAAGAATTAAAGGGAGTGTTAAAAAGAAGTAATTAATATTCATTTTTTAATTTAGACTCTAGAGTGAAGATTGAGAGAGAGAGAGAGAGTCACCATTTCTGACGCCATAGTCGAAAAGAAATAGGCAGCCATAGTCGGAAAGAACTAGGCAGCCAAGCAGACAGATTGACAGATAACCAAATTGTTGCCCTAATCCAGATTTGAACTTAGGTCTACAAGCTCCGCATAGACGTACGCCTTAACCAATACGGCGTTAAAGAAACGATACACGTATAATGTTTTCTATGTATTTAAAGTGTTACGCAAAACGTCACTTTCATTAAAACAGACCAAAATTGACGAAGCGGCATCTAAAGTCAAGCGGCGTACGCGGACTCAAATCTAGCAGTATAAATTACGAGATCGGACGGACGTTTTCACCCCCGCAAAATTCGAATGAATCTTTGGCGGCTTTCGAACATAGCGTTACGCTGTGCCACGTGGCGCCACATCATTGGACGTTGGAAAGGATGGGAGGGAGAACGATGGCTCCCATGTTGACAAGTGTCAACCAGAAGGCCATGTTGTATAATGGTCGTACAAGAAGTACAATCAGCCACTATACCTTCTTGTACTATTCACTCTTTCGATTGGCCGAGGGTAGAGTAGTAAGTAGATGTGAGTATGTCATGCCGCATCGTGTCGGCGGCTCGCTCGCACGTTATCATGCACGCACGCGCGGTATTCTGCACGCACGCGCAGTATTTCTCACGCACGCGCAGTATTTCTCACGCACGCGCGGTATTCTGCACGCACGCGCGGTATTTTGTATGCACGCGCAGTTTAAGGCACGCGCGCGCGGTTTTATGCATGCACAAGCGGTTTTATGCATGCACGCGCGGTTTAATGCATGCACGCACGATTTTCGCACGCATATATAAGTTTCGTTCTCACGTGCGATTTAATTCCGATTCATATTTTTAGGTTTCATTGAGTAGTACTAATTTCCTGCGATATGTTTCATTTCGTGCGTAGGTACACAATTTTCGAAGTTGGACGCGAAACATCGTTTGGGCGACGTGTCGCGATTTCAAGTATTTCGTGCTAGACCTTTTATTTCGTGCGATATGGTTCGTTTCGTGCGGTATGTTTCGTTTCGTGCGTATGCACGCGATTTTGGGAGTATCGACGTGAAGTATCTTTTGGAGGCGTATCGCGATTTCCGGGCGACGCTTCGATACATATATTTATTTAAGTCGCGAACCCATGTAGGTTCGCGCGCATGTTGTTAGGGAGGGTTTTTACCCTCGGACAGTGGATTTTGTCAGGCGTACGGCAGACGATGTTGGGGTTCGTGGAGGAAGGAGAAGACAGAAAAGTCTGCAGGCTCATAAAGTCCTTATATGGACTAAAGCTCCCCGACAGTGGAATAAGAAAGTAGATGAGTTTCTCACTGGTCTAAGATATATTCGGATCAGCTCTGTCCATTCTATCTATATGTTTGAAGATGAGGATGGTGTCATTTTTATTGCAATTTATGTGGATGATCTGCTTCTGTTAAGTAAATCTTTGGAAAAGATCAAAAAGTTAAAGAAAGATCTTAGAAGCAAATTTGATATGAAGGATTTAGGTGAAGCAAGATATATTTTGGGGATCCAAATGGAGAAAGATAGGGGAAAAAGGATTATCAGACTTACTCAAAAAAAAAATATAGGTAATATGCTTGAGAAATTTCAGATGGAAAAGGCAAACAATTGTGTTACTCCCATGGACTAGAACAAACTAAGTGTTGGGAGTGTTGTAGGAGTGATAATCTTAGATGATCAGAGTAGTCCATAAGAGAGAGAGTTTATGAAGTCTATTCGTTATAGACAGGTTTTAGGAAGTTTAATCTACTTTATGAACTGTATAAGGCCAGACATAGCGAAAGCAGTAGGAGTCTTTAGTAGGAGAAAAACGATCCTGGGAAGAGAGATTTGGAGGCAAGAAAGAGAGTCATGAGATATCTGGTGGGAACCGGAGAGTTATGGTTGCATTTGGGAGGGGAGCCCACTGACATCACTACTTGAAGTGATGCAAGTTATGGGAATGCACCTATGAGAAGATGCACTTCTGGGTATGTGTTGTATGTGGGGGAAGGTGCTTGCTGTTGGAGCAGTAAGCAACAAAAGGTGGTTGCTCAATCTACTATGGAGGCTGACTACATGGCCTCTTCTTTTGCAATGAAAGAGTTGATGTGGGTCAAGTTCTTGTTGCAAAAACTAGGGTATATCAAGAAGGGAGTGCATGAAGTATTTTGTGATAATCAAGCTGCTATTGCAATTGGAGCTTATCCAAAACATCATTTCAAATCTAAACATATGGACATAGGATTCAGTTTTCAGAGAGAAAAAGTTGAAAATATGATTTTGAATCTTGTATATTGATCGGATGAGGAAATGGTGGCTGATATGATGACAAAACTAGTGCCTTCTCCCAAGTTAAAATATTGCAGAGATAAGTGTGGACTAAAGCTGAAGTTAAAGTTAGACTAGAAAATAAGGGGAGTGTTGAAATTACTATATTTATAGGGTATTTTCTAGGTCTAAATAGATCAGTAAAATAAGAAAAAAAAAGGGCGGACAATGTGGCTCCACCTCCTCTCTCTAGCCCCCATACTTGTTGTAGTCACTGAAGGATAAAGAGGGTGGTTGAGCCATGGCTGTCCTAGTTCAACAGGCAGGACTAAAGAGTAACTTATGTCACTCTCAACAAAAGTTTGAGTCCGGCAGAACTTAAACCTCCGACTGGCAGAGCGAGGCGTAGCCATCAGCTCTAACCGGTCTGTCGTAGGAGTTTGTTAACATACATAGGGTGTGATATTTATTTAAATGGTGTTTTGATCCTGAATCCGATTAACGGAATATGAAATTAAACAACATAGAACTAAGTAATATATAGTGCGAACATTATCTCCCACGAAATAAATGAATCGAACATTTGTTTCGACGGCTAATATTAAATGTCGGTTTATGATCCGACGGCACATATCGCTGCCGAAACCCCGGTATGGTCACTATGGCGGTTTTCGTACGTGGCGTGACCTGGCGACACGTGGAGAGATAATATTTTGTCGCGCGAATTCGGAAGAACAGAAGGACAAGTTAAAAGTGGACACGCGTCCACTCAATGGCTTTGTCTTACACAGGCCGTATAGAAAGTACATCGGTCGTAGTACCTTTCTATACTCTACAATCGTTTGATTGGGTCCTACGTCAATAGATATGGGTTGTGAGAGGGGTTTAGGACTTAGAGAATTTGGTAGGTAGTGGCCTCTCTCCCTTAGAGAGCTTTGTATAAACTTGGCATCTTTTCCACTTCATAACTAATCGGCTGGTTAGCCGTTTTCAGTGATTCTTTTTGCTACAGACTCAAGGGAGGATATAGTGCACACGTGTGCAATCAGACTGTCAATTTCTCCTCTTGGGCAGCAGTGGTTGTGGCTGAAATTGGGTTAGTTAAAAGCTATCTAGAAGCTTCCTGAATTCTGTAGTCCAATAGAGGACACATAATTGCAAAGGTGGGAATCTTACCTTTCAATCCCAACTGTCAAATCTACAATCGGACTTGTGTGTAGGGAGGAAAAAAAATTTAAGAAAAAAAAAAATTATTAAGGGTAAGGGTACTTTCGCATGTGCTAAAGTTAGAGTCATTTTCTGTGGTTTTCCTCCATAACTTAAAAAAACGAGAAAATCCGCAACTGTACCAAAAAACAGAAATTACCACCGTACAAGTTGCGTTACCTTAAAACATTATATATACAGTAGTTTGTCGTTTAGCGTGATGCAATTTGTCGTCTAGCACATTTCGACCCACTTTCATGTCCTTTCAGCACATATTCAAACTTTACATCAAATCACCTCGCGAGATGATTTGAAATAAAGTCCAATAAGGTGAGTGAATAGGCAGACGCTGTCGCAGTTGTCTAAAGTTTTTTCCAATTTTTGTGCGCAGGGTACCAAAAAAAAAACACACTGCACGTTTGAAGCCAGTGCGTACTGTTTTTCGTGCGCCGATTTATGTACAAAAGTCGTCTCTCAAAAAACACGTGTCTTCACACATAACGTGTATGAAAAACATTGGCCACATGTCAGTAAGTGGGAAGACGAAAAACGAAACTGCATTTCTGTGCGACAGAGAAAGGTATTTTAAGGTTTTGACACGTCGACAATGTGGCGTACGAACATTACGAATTCACAAAAATTGTACAGCGTGCGGAGAAACGCCTCAAATTGAAGCTGAGTGGAAGTTTCGCCTCATTTTGTGTACCACTTCATCTGTCACATTGTTTCGTACACATCTACGTAAATCACTTTTTTAAGTGACAAATTATTTGTGTTAACATACGAATGCTCTAAAAGCTCTACGGGGAATCTTGGCTAAATGACAAAGTAACAAGACTAAGTTTCAGTTACATGCGAAAGTATCCTAAGGTTCCATAAAGGGAAAGATGAGATGTCGTTTTTTAGTGAAAGCCGTAAGTTTACGTATAGTGTTGTATCGAAAAAATAAAATCAGAAAAGCAAGCTTAGTGAATGAGGGATTTGATTTTCCACGTTTATGGGTGTAAACGTGGACCGTCGGATGCATAATCGGATACGCTATCATCTGACACTTTCAATTCACAACAAGTGACCCGGAGTAGGTCAATTTTTATCGCTTGAACGAATAACATCGTGCCTCGTGGAAAAGTGAACAAATATCCACGACGACCGTGCGACCAAGTGGGTACACGTCGCATATGACATGTGCCTTCCGCCAAGGAGGATGAGAGGCCACCGGGAGCCACAAGAAAATCTTTGACGGCAGATATTGTTTCACGCTTCTATTGCTATTCACTATGTAGAAATTAATGGTTTTAAAGTATTTTCTAGGTCTGAATAGAAATAAAGAAGCCGAGGCAGTCCACCTCTAACTTCTCTCTCCAAACTCTCAAACTTGTCGCAGTCACTGAGAAATTGGAGAGGAAGCTAGAGCCATGGCTACCTAGGCTATCTTGAGGTTTACGGGAAATTAATACTAGTTAGGGAGGAGATTATTTACTAAAAGGTATATGACGCCACAGGATTTGATCCTAGTACCTGCAGGCCGACAGATAGTAGATAGCCGGTAGCCTTAGCCGTTAGGTCTAGAAGTAGTCTTACATAGTATATAGTTTGATATTTATTTAAGCATGTACACGTAGGATAAATCATTTAACTATAACTGTTAACGGGATACATAGATATGGTAGTGTAAAAGTACGAATTGCGGTACGGATAAGAAATCAATACCGCGCATTGATTTCGTAAGCGAAACAAATACCGCGCATGTATTAATTACGGCTACGATCAAATGCGGGTTTAATCGGACGGCCGGAATTAGCGCCGAGATCGCGGAAGAAGAATTCGGCGGTTTGTGGGCATCGCCACATCGGATGCCACGTGGCGATGTCACATTGGAGCGCGACATCTCCGAGGATTAAAGGAGCGAATCCAGATATTCCACGTGTGGACATTTAGGCCATGTCGTACAATGTCCGTACATAAAGTACACCGGCAACTGTACTTTTGCGTACGGAACTGAAATCTGATTGGTTCCGTACATCAGTAGATAGAGTCTGTGAGAGAGATAGGACTTAGAAAAATTAGAAGATAAGACCCTCTCTCCCAGAGAGCTCCTGTACAAAAGGTCAACTTTGACCCTCCATAACTAACTGCTCAAGGGAGCAAATTCAGAGATTCTTTTTGCTATTGACTCAAGGGAGTCTTGTCCTCATAGGGGTGAAGTTGGTCAGAGTTTTTGTCTGTCAGGGTGGCAGTTATTTTTGCCGAAACACAAAGGGGTCAGGGTTATCCTAGAGGCTTCTTGGAAGCTGTCCACTCTGAGGACTTATGGAGGTCTCAGAGTTTCACACTAACCATTCTGGCATTTTCGTACGTTTTTACAAATCTTAAGTTTCGTCCGCCCGTACAGATTTTATTCAACACGCCGTACGAGTTACTTTTTACCTTCGCTGGTACAAATATGTGGTCACAATTTGTTGTTAGAGATTCTTTGAAAATTACCAGAATCGTATTCACCTATTACGTGGATCAATCAAAGTTTGCCACGCAATTCAATACGTCGTTCGAGTCACTTAATACGTCGTACGAGTCACTTTTTACCTTCGCTGGTACAAGTATGTGGTCACAATTTGTTGTTAGAGATTCTTTGAAGTTTACCAGAATCGTATTCACTTATTAGGTGGACCAATGAAAGTGTGCCACGCAAATAAAATGTCGGTTACTGACCCGACACAATGGAACGGTGGCTTCATAGAACGGTGGCTTCAATAAACGATTTTTTGACGTTTACTGAGACCTCCTAATGGAACAACGCTCTAACACTAATAGCGATACAAGGTGTAGCTACAAAACCAAAGATGATATATGAAAGAAGTCAAAAGTTTAAAAGACTCAAAATTACTTGATACATTTCAAGTCAGCTCAAATATATCATCGCAAAGCAGTGACATACATGCTATTGATCATTTTTTCTAATATTTACTGAAAAAGGCTCTCAGTGAGTTGAATTCAATTAAGAAAATGGGTAAATCATACAAATGAACGATAAATTTAATAAAAAAATTGACAAAAAATTGACAAAGTCAAGCATGCTATGCCAAACCAACCTTTTTTCTTGCTACCTCGGAGAAAAAACCTTTAAAAATAGAAAACAACAGTGGACCTACGGAAAACCCACACCATAACTGAACAACTATGTTCTGAAAGATAATTAAAAAATGTTCTAGAATCCTACAGCCCACCCACTGTCCACCCTCTGTTCACACTCTGAAATCTAGTCACAAATTCACTCTACCATACAAATACATTTTGTAATACTCAAATACTTGCCACCCACTCTATTTTCCTTCTAAGGAAAAAAAATCTCTCTCTCTCTCTCTCTCTCTCTCTCTCTCTCTCTCTCTCTCTCTCTCTCTCTCTCTCTCTCTCTCTCTCTCTCCCCTCTCTCTCTCTCTCTTCTCCCTCTCAATTTTGTGGTTCTTTACCAACGCCTTCTACCTCTTTCCAAACCACAATCCATTTTTCTGGACTTAGACAAGGAAACAAACAAGAACCTACTCAAATTTCTTAAAAAGCTCCCACTTCTTGTTGAGATTTTGACCCATAAGCGGAAAATGGGAATTCCGTTGATAAAACATCCTTAACCACATAGTCCTCCATTTTCCCATCCAAAAATCCCTTTCCACTCTCTCCATCCGCAGAAATGGGTTTAAGAGAAGAAGTAGAAACCTCCGAAAATTCCGCCGCCCTCTTTTCGTGACTCTCTCGATAAGTTTGTCCCAATACACCATGAACCGCAGGAGTATGCTGCAAAAGCAGAAAAAAGTAATATTACTGATTGAACAAATAAGGGAATAAAGGAATAAACAATTTATTAATCAAAAGAATCTGTAATAAATTTGTTTCCATTCCTTTTCTGTTTCCAATCAGTTGTTATAAACACAGCAGATTGTATCAAACAACACATGACGAATGGGGTACCTTTCAGCTAATATAAAATAATAGGAGACAAAAAAAAAGCACTGAATGAATTATTTATACATTTATTTATCTACCTATGTATGTTACTAAGGGACAATTGTTACCTCTTTAAATGTCACAGTAATGTGGGACATAAATCCAAGAATTATTCCATAATGCCACATTCAAAATTTAATGATTTACTAAAGCTATTTTTCAAAATTGAAAATATTAATGTTTACCTCAAGTGTGGTAAATGCCACACTAATATGGACATAAGCCTCCTCAGGTGTTTGCAACAGAGGATTGGCCACACGCAGACGAACATCCATATTCAAAAGGCCAAAGATTTTGACAGAATAAAAGTCAACATCATATGGACCCTCCTTCTCATATCCCTCCAAACCAAAAGTCAACCCTCCTGCCAGCTCAGCTTCCTCTCCCACCGCCAATTTGGGTAAAGCTCCCCCATCTAGTTCCGCCTTCTCCAGATAACCCTCCCCTCGGTTTACCTCACTCCCGGATCTCGCTACAAGACGAAGCTTGTGCTCAACTCCCTCAAAAGTCCACACTATTCCCAACTGACGGATCCATGTACGGATCACCTTCCCGTTATCCTGTACGGAAGCTATTTCCGTACGCTCGTCGTAGTAACCGACCATCTGCATGTTAATTTGGATGTTTTTGTCGGATATGAGAGCGAAACTCTCGTCGGGAATTCCATTAAAGTCATATTTTGTGCCATGGGCTCCGGTCAAATGGGGGTCGTTATTGCATTCGGGAATTTGGCATTTAGCGCCGACAGCTGTAGTGGCAACTGTCCCTTTTTCTCCGACGTATTGGGGTTTAGACTTTCCCTGGTAAACAAAACAAAGTCCGGCTCCGCATTTTCCGCAGCCACTGAAAAAAGCAGAGAGAGAGGAGGGAGAGGGAGAGGGAGAGAGGGAGAGAGGGAGGGAAGGAGAGAGGGAGAGAGGGAGAGAAGGAGAGAGGGAGAGAGGGAGAAGGAGAGAGAGGGAGGGAAGGAGGGAGGGAGGGAAGGAGAGGGAGAAGAGAGGGGGAGAGAGAAAAAGAGGGAAAAAGAGGGGGAGAGAGAGAGAAAACGCAAAATTGTCAGAAAAATCAGATAATGTAAGACATAGATCCCACAGCAAAGCTAATTTGAGAAAAAAAAAATGCATCATTGTAAAATTCAGATCTGCAAGTATTGTAGATCAAATGTAAGCCAAAAAAACAAACACACACAAACAAAAACTAAACAAAAAAACTGAAAAAAAAGTCACAAAGGCAATTTTTAAAACGGTATGTGTAAACAGTATAGCAGTTTTGGGAATAACCGAATTTATGGGTCAAAATAAATAAATAAATAAATAGAAATACTTACACTTGGACAAATTGCCAGTAGTTGCATTTGAAATAATATTTACACAAAAAACAACATCCCGCGGGTCCTCCGGTAGTTTCCACAACTTCAATTTCATTGTTTCCCTTCACTTTTCCAGCTTTAGAGATACTTTTGGGCATATTTTTTGAATCATAAGATTTCTGTTTATACCCATATTCACCCTTTCCCAAAGGAATCTGCACAAAAACAAAAAAAAAAAACAAAAAAAAACACTTATAACAATAATTTTTAAATTGAGCAACAAAAATATTAAATTCCAAAACATAAAAAAAAAATCACTTCACATTCAGAATTTTAAATTTAGTATCAAAATTGATGAATTTCAAAACATTATAAAAAATAATAACCAGGAAACAAAAAAAAATTCCAAGCATTCGAAAAAAATCGAGAAAAAAACAAAATCTCAAGCAAAATTGAACAAAAAAAGAAAAAAAAAAACAAGTAAACTTTGTCTTTAACAGAATCCTAACAGATTCCTAACTGAATCCTAACAGAAACTTCAAAAAAAAAATACGCAAAATCTTACCCTGAAGTACGATTTAATTCCTCCGAATTTGCAGCTTCCCGTGTTGCAACTTTTGTTCAAATCGAGATTCGGTCCGTTTCCCGGAAACTTCGTGACACCCCCCGGACACGGCTCTTCGTCCCAAGCATCCACACTATATATGGTGACCAATGCGAAAACCAATACAGCCAATTGAGACCAAGCCATGGCGTTTAAACACAATTGGTTCCAAAAAATTAAACGTTAAAACAACAATTATATCACCGGGAAGCAGAAATTCCGTAGGGTAAATGTGGGGCAGGGAGGGAGGGAGGGGGAGGGCAGGGAGAAGGAGGTAGTGAGAGGGAGAGAGAGAGTGAGAGGGGAGAGACAGGGAGGGAGAAGCGGAGAGGAGAGAGAGGTCGACTGTTGTTGGGAAATGAGAAAGGAAAGGAATATATAGCGGGGGAATTTTTTGAAACGGGGATGCGTACGGATGAAACGCGACAAAAAAGTCGTCCAAGAGATCCCGATCTGAAGTGTCACGGTGTACGAATACATAGTGTACGGACAGCTGGATCTATATTTAATTATTTATTAAAGCACTGTGTTTGTCGTATCTATGTACATTACGAGGTCCTGATTCGACGGGAATCGAGGTAGCCTCTTTTTAGAGTTTCATAAATTTTGTCGTTTAGCTGACATAGAAATTAGTATTACTCTATATAGTGTGGACATTTTGGACGCTCTGCGGGTTTACGGGTATGATATTTTGCCGGTGGGGAGAAGTTTGAGAAATACCGTAAATAAAATGGATTTTTCAGCTTTTTTTCAGGTTTAATAATAATGAGATTCGTGTTTTTGTCTTTTTGTGGGATTTTAGTATTCAGGTGTACGCCACAAAACGCATTTAATGAGCCAGCGAGATCCCGTTTTTCCACCGCCATATTTGACAGGTAAATTACTAAATTTACGCTTTGTTTGACGTCATTTTATCGTATACTGTCCACACTACATGAGTGATAGTGAAAAGCTGTTTTCGAATGCCACGACACACAGAAAAAACGACAAAAGAAACTGATAAAGAAGCTGCGTCAAAAACTAGCTAAAGTATTGCCCATCGTTATGAGCGTTACAAGGATTTGTTAGTTGTCAATGCGAAATGAAAATATTTAAAACTATTTTCCATTAGGAAAAAATGTACACGTGGCCGCTTGTAGTCCACAATTCTAAATAGAGTTGCAAAAGCTTATTGATCATTACTCAAAAAAGAAAGCGACCATACTAGTTTTATCAGCTGTAAGGGCGGTATAGCTCGCTGAAATAATTCGATCGCGACTTTTTTTGGCAGAAATTTAAAAAATAGTGTCGGCAATGCTGTTTAATATAATATAAAAGAGTGGGATATAATCTGCCACGTTTTTTGGAGCTAAATTAGTAGTGTTGTGTATCGGTAAGGATTTGCCGATAACCGTCATGGGCCTTTTTTCGGGTATCCGATAATCGATATATTGGTACAATATATCGTTATCAGTGTTATTGCCAATAAATAGCCCATATTTATCGGTTTTTATAGGCGATAAAACCTATATCGATAACTATCGGCAATATATGTACGGACGGTACAAAAAATGTACGGCCAGTTCACTCAACTGTACGTATTATTCCCCCGACGCGCCCTACTCACAACCCTTATCTACTGAGGTGCTTGCCAATCAGATCATTTGTACACGCCAAAAGTACAATAGCCAGCATAAAATATGTAAGGCTTTAGTACGGATCCAGTTAAAACGATGTGCCTTTCACATCCGACGCCATGGCTTTGTCCCTTTCTTCCTTGGGATGCACTGGAAACCTGCCACGTGTCAATCCGTCGGCTTTTTTGGCATAGGCCGCCAAAAGAGTCATTCCAGGATGACGACGCTCACACTGGCCGTCCGCTCATATTTTCTCATTGAAAGTCGTCCGTTTGATTTCGGCGGCGCGCAAAATGTTCTTTTGTGTCCGTTGTACTTCGTGTTCGCCGTCCTTTTACCGTTCCATGATAATCAGTTTGTCGGTTCAATGTCGTACGTTCCCGTAAAATTTCTGTTCAGTTTACCGGGCAAAAAGTACAGAAAGTACAGATATATCGGGACCTCTGCGCGTTCGATAACCGATAACTATCGGTATCGGTCATAGTTACCTGTCAGACCTTCGCAGAGTATTGTTAAGATTCTCTATAATGTTGTTTCACATATAAAAACAAAATAAGCAGTACAAATTGGTATCGATAGTCGCGGATTTTTGTAAACTACCCCACTTTTCGACTGATGGAACTTGGCCCTAAGAGAGTGAGATATAATCTGCCACATTTTATGGGGCTAAATTAGTACTGTATACTTAAAAGTAAAAACAAGAGGTTTTGCATTTGGTACAGACTAGGTTCAGCACAGTACACGGTGTATCGCTATTAGTTTTAATAATTTTTTCGCCACTTAACAACATATTTTCTGCGTACACACTTGTCTGGCTTTCACACAAAGACCACCAATCGAAAGATGACGATCTTAGCTTGCAACAGCAACCGTCAGATCTATAATCTGACAAGCGTGTGCGGATATAAGATGTTTTAAGTGACATAAATAATATTAACACTAATAGTGATACACGGTGTAAATATTTTTTTCGCCACTTAAAATATTTTTTCTCTCTACACAATTGTCGGATTTTAAATTTGAAACAGCCAATCAGAAGCTTAGTATTTCACCTTTCAATCGCAACCGTCATATCTAAAATCTGATAAGTGTGTACAGAGAAAAGATGTTTTTAGTGACTAAAAAAACATTAACACTAATAGCGATTCACGGTGTAGTGTTGCATATCGTAGATACATAATGTACTTTTTAAACAGATATCGCTAACGATATATCAACTCGAGCAACCGATAATCAGAATATCTTGCTTTTCATATCGTGATTTTTGCGATATGATTGTACAGTCCATACATGCATAGATTTACATCATAGTTCAAAAGTAGGCGTTTTTATGGTAGGCCTTTGGTAGGCGCACAAAACTTGGCACTAAACTCATGTAGAGTAGGCATACTGTATGAGTGTTCGTTGTGGACACTCTTGTACGGACGTACGAATCTGACGTATGATCATAGTTCAGCGCACGCCGACGGACGAAATTTTTTAGCGAACTAAAACACGCGGACATTCAAAATTGCAGACGCTAATATGACAGATAGTCCTATCGTACGTTGTATTATGGGCTTTTCATGTGATCTTCTTAGATCACTACTTTGATTAGAGACCGTCCGATCGTCTGAATCTAACGGTTTAAATAAGTTTTACCTCAAAACTCACAGAAATTGTTTTTTTTGTCCGATTTTTTTTCAATATTTAGACATGACGTTTAATTCTCTATCGATCGTTATGCAACTCAACCCTGTAACTATTTTTTTTCATTTTTCGACCAATTCAATATGGGTCTTAAGGGCATATTGTATGTTCTGTATACAATAGGCATATTGTATGAGCCTGCTTTCACCTACTTTTGAACTATGATTTACATTCTAGTCGATACGCAACACTAAAATTGCGATTATTTCCAAGGACTTTTTGCAAACTCGATGTTCCCCGTTTATTGGGATAACCGCCATAAATTTGGTGGGCCACACGTGTTTATTTTACGGGCAAATAAAAAAACCAAAAAGTACGTAAGGGGCCCCTAAAAAAATTGTGAAATGTCTTAGGGTGGCGTTCTATCAGACGAAAAGTGAGGTTGTTTACAGAAATCCGGACATATCCGTACCACGCCGTACCTCTTATTTTGTTTTTATACGCGAACAACATCACAGGGAATCTTGCCAATATTCTCCAAAGGTCTGGGAGGTAACAATGACCGTTGGATGTTTTTTCCCGAAGCATTCGCTTCGAAAGTTTCGAGGTACATCACCATTTACAGAAAAAATTGATCCGCAAAACGTTGGATAATGAATGCACGTGTCACGACGGCAAACCAGCGAAAATCGAAAAATTTCGCACATGATATATGCATTAAAAAATTCAACGGAAATCACGAAAGTGATCTCGTAATGAGCTTTCGTCGCGCTATTTTTGTTACCGGCCATTCGTCACACTATTTGTGGAAGCGCTCATTCGTCACGCGAAAAAGCAGAAACCCTAAAAATAATGAACTAGCATCTGACAAGCTTTACAAATAATGAGCTGGCATCTGACAAGCGTTTGCAAAGAGTACAAAATTTGTGTGGTACGATGTCCTGGTCCGCAGGTACATGGTATGCAAATGACGATTTCGAGTTGAAGTTGGTCGGTGTAAAAAATATTTGACGATTTTCAATATACGATCTTATCTTACGTGGTACCACTCATTTCTGAGCACGTGGATTACAGACTCTGCGCGAGAGAACAGCGTTCAAAGTATAGCATTCTGCAATGTTGTTCGTACGATTACACAATTTCCTGATGGAACGCCACCCTAAGGGCATGGTTACATCAGACGAAAACTGAGGTTTATTACAGAATTTTGTACTTGGCCGTACCATGCCGTACTATGTCATCGTGAATTTTTTGAAAAGAACATTACAGAAAACAAGATTACGATTCTCCAAAGCTCCGGGAGAAAACATCGATCGTCCGATTCTAATCTGGTCTTCATCCGCGAAGCAAACGCTCCATCCGCCTCTGTACTGGCCAACCCACCTCGCGGAGGTGGGTTCACCAATACAGAACCTGTAAAATCGCTACACGTGGACTATAAACACGTGCGAAGAAGAAAAAATAAAATTTTCACACGTCCCCAAAG
>JBBHKE010000962.1:89821-164821 GCA_037447655.1 Zygnema cylindricum
TATAATGTGCCAATCGAAGCCGTATAAATACAACTGATCGGACGGCCACCATTACAGCCGCCACCCACAATAAGCTTTCAGCGGCCTTTGAGGATAGCGTCACGCGGTGCCACGTGGCGCCACATTATTTGATACCGGAGAAGATGGGAGGAGAAACCATGGCTCGCGATTTGGCAAATGTCACCTTGTAGACCATGTCGTACAATGGCCGTACAATAAGTACATCGCCTATTGTACCTTCTTGTAATATATAGTGTTCCTATTGGACTAGGGTTTAGTAGTAGGTAGTCGTGAGTAGGCAGACCAAGACTTAGTGATATTTAGGTACCTCTCTCTAAGAGAGGTTGTATCTATAAAGGTCATATTTGACCAACCATAACTTAATGCTCGGGTGAGCAAATTCAGTGATTCTTTTTGCTGCGGACTCAGGGGAGTCCAAGCTACACAAGGGTGTAGTTGGTCAGAGTCTTTGCGTGCCATGGTGGCACTTATTCAGTGGGAAAGTCAAAGTGGGGAATATTGTCCAAAACACATATTCAAGCTTTTCATTCTGTGGTGGAACTGAGCACACAAAAGGGCTTCTCTTCACAAGGGTAAAGGTGTATTAGGGTTCTGATTGTCAAGGGATCATTCATTTGGGTTTATATCAACTTGGAGTCGCCACTATCTAGATTAGCTTCTTTTAGATATGCGAATTCTGTGGGCAATGGAGCCCATATAATTTCAACTCTAATTACGATTCGCGGTGTAGTTCAAAAAATTAAAACGCTCGCATTTGGGGTATAATGGTAAAACTATGAAAACAGAGCATACGACAAAAAGACAAGAGGTTTCGCATTTGGTATAGTTGAGTACACCGTTTATCGCTATTACTGTTAATTACTACTTCGCCACTTAAAACATCCTTTCTCCGTACACACTTCTCCGCTTTTCACATAAAGACCACCTTTCAAAGGATGATGACGTTAGCTTGCAATTGCAACCGTCAGATCCATAGTCTGACAAACGTGTACGGAGAAAAGATGTTTAAAGTGACAAATATAACATTAACACTAATAGCGATAGACGTTGTACTGTAATGTAGTGTTGCATATCGAACGTGTTTTGTCGATTAGATACATACTGTACTGTAATCTTGAAAGAGATGTCGGTGACGATATATCAGCTCGAGCATATGAAAATCAGAATATCTCGATTTCCATAACGTGATTTTTTTGATGTGATCGTACATTTAGTACAAGCATTGATTTACATTATGGTCGATACGCAACACAGCGATTATATCCAATGACTTTTTGCAAATTCGATGTTTCCTTGAACACTCGATCATTGGAATAACCGCCAAAAATTTGGTGGGCCTCACTCGTATATTTTACGGGGAAAAAAAAAAAACCAAAAAATTACGTAAGGGGTTCTTAAAAAATTTGAGAAATGTTTTAGGGTCAAGTTCCATTAGTCAAAAAGTGGGGAAGTTTATAGAAATCCATGACTATCCATACCAAACCGTACCGCTTATTTTGTTTTTATACGCGAAACAACATTATAGAGAATCTTGCCAATACTCTCCGAAGGTGTGGGAGGCAATACTGACCGTCGGATGTTCATCCGCGAGGCGTTCGCTTCATTTTTCTCTGTAACTGCCAACGTACCTTTAAGAGGTGGGTTGGCAGATACAGACAAAAAAAACCGACGTTGGACGAATAAGCTACGTGTCACGATGGACAACCAACGAAAAGTGACAAAATTTGCACATGGTGTGTACTTTTCAAAATGCAACTGAAAATTAAAAAATTAATCTCGAAACGGTCCATCGTCGCGCTATTTCTGGCAACGCCTTTTCGTCACACTATTTCCGGCAAAGGATTTTCATCATGTTCGAAAAACAGGAACCCTAAAAAATGAGCTGGCATAAAAGACTAGCGTTTGCAAATAGTATAAAAGTTCCGTCGTATTATGACTTGGTACACAGATACATGGAACGGAAGTGAAGATTTGAAGTGAAATTTGTCGATGTGAAGATTTTTTAAAGATTTTGAATCTCCGGTCAAAACCCACGTGGTGCCACTCAATGTGTAACACGTGGTTTACAGACTCTTCTTAATAGAACATCGACACGTAGCCTATTCCTACCAAAAAATAAATTCACTTCCGCAACAGACGTGCGTTTCAATAATTTACGACTTTCCAAGCACTGACTTTGTTGTTTTCGGAAGTTCTTGGAAAATCGTACAATAGAACTTCCTCGAAATATTTGAGGATATTGAAGTCGGGTTAAGGTTGCGTCTTTCTTTGAACAGGTCAACGGTAAACCCTAAAGCTGACGAAGCAAAAACAACATCCGAACAATTATTTCATTGTTTTCGCGCGGAAAAACTGTCCAACTTTGAACCACCGTCGTCGTGGACAACTGAAGGTTTGTTTTTGCGCCTATGTTTGATGACGTTGAAGCGTGTGACGTGTCACAAAACACCTTCAATCGGAGTTACGTGCCAAAATTTTAGTGTGAACAAGACTCGTTTTCCGATGAGTTTTGAGAAAATCATCGGAATGGGCAAAAAGTTACAAATGCTTCGGTGGAAGAAGTATTGACCAACTACTAGTAGTAAGTTGCACGATTATTTAAACGAGTGATGGAACTTTAATAGCTGCCGAATAAATCAAATTATTTACCTTTAAAGTTCATTGTACATATGGTGAGAGAGAGAGAGAGAGATATATATATATATAGGTATATATGGCAAAATACATGGAGCCGCTTTGGCTTTACGTTGTTAATAAACCACGCGGTAGTGACTGGGTTCGCTGCCATGCCCGCAGTACTTGGTCGCCACGCACCTTCGCCTTACCGCCATCTCGCAATAATCGTAGTAAATGACGAAATTTTCATTATACCATTTAAGGTGCTTTTGAATGAGCCGCTAATAACCCCAATACGTTGGCGCTTTAAACAAGTATGCGACGGCCAAGACCGGATCGGCAAAATTGTACTTTATTAAGTAAAAAGGTACAAATAATGATTTAATACAGGTCGTTATCATGTAAATGCGTTTTAACAAACCGCGTAGTGCAAACGTCATAGTGACGATAAATTGTACGTTTTTTCAGATTTTGTACGAACACTTAATTTAGAGTAGAGATATTCAGTGCGTCAAATTAGAATACTTAAATAAATTAGAGTAAATTTATTTTTGAAAAAGTTTTATCACACAAATTAGAGTTCATAACTCTAATTTTTTTTTCTCTTTTTTTACTTTAATTTTCTCTTTACTCTAATTACGATTCGCGGTGTACTGTACACCGCCAATCGTTTCTCCCACCCCATCCCAGCCCTCCCAAACCAACTCCTGTCCATTTAGCCAGCACATTTCTGGTACGGAACAATTGTCCATACACCACCACACCAGGGCCAGGGCACAAGCCAAAGGGCCTAAGGGATTAAGCAAGGGTACCGAAAGCATGGCCAGTAGCAGGCGGGGTATAACAAACAGGGGCATTCCCGATAAAGGTCCTGATTCGATCTGAAAATCGAGAAATTCTTGACGACCCGAAAATCCCGATAACCAACTTGGCTGTCATATTTGTGCAATGCCTTCCACGTGCTGGATTAAGGTAATTATTTTTGCTTGTCCTTTAGTTACAGAATGGCGATTAGCCGTAATGTCGGCTGAGCGGAAATCTTGCGCATGTGAAAAGTCAAGTGATTCTAACAAATAGGTGGATAGCTGTCAGATTTGTGCGGCACCCAAGTGTACTACAGAACTGTACTGTACCGTACATATCGTGATGCCTATCGTTAGCCGTATGTCAAGTTGCTTACAGAGAGTTGAGACATCCGTACAGAAGCGTTTTCAACCAGGGTGTAAATTCTGGCAGTTCAAAACCGACAAGTTTCTGCTCAATTTACACGGACAAAAAACCGGAGGATGGACAAAAACCAGTTACACAAATTCAAGAAGATAACCGGAGGATGGACAAAAACCAGTTACACAAATTCAAGAAGATAAGCCAATCAGGGAAGGATTTGTACCTGTAGCCTTTGGGTCATAGTTCAAAAGTAGGTGAAAGTAGAGCCATACAATATGCCTATTGTACGCAAAACATACAATATGACCTTAAGACCCATATTGTATTCGGACCTATTCGGAGCAAATAAAACATTCGGACCAAAAAAATGTATTTACACCGTCAGATTCGCACGATCGGACGGTCGCTGATCAAAGTAGCGATCTAAGAAGATCACATGAAAAGCCCGTAACGCAACTTACAATAAAGGCGCCAACCAATGGCCTACCATAAAAACGCCTACTTTTGAACTATGCTTTGGGTGTTTGTCCATACAACCTTAACTTAGCGAACAAACGTTGTGTTGTAGTGATGATTCTCATAGATGTCTCATTCGTACGGATTTTGACATTTTTACGAAATTTCGTTTTTTTATAGTTTTTGAATCTTTTGTAACATGCGTATACTTTTCGTACGGATGGAATGTACGAATAATATGTACGGAAATTTCCGAAAAAGAAACGAGCGCGCGAAGACGGTCTCGTCCATAGTTGTCCAATTGTCCATAGTTGTCCAACCCTAAAATCCCCCAAAAATAATCATCAAAATTAGGGTGTTCACACTTCGAAAAATGGGAAAATGATGTCATAAACTTTGGGATCTGTATGGCAAATTTCATAAAATGACAAAAAACGCGGCAGAGGGCGGTTAGTTTTGACCCTTTTGGAGCGTAGCGGCGGACAAAAGATGTAGTTTTATGCGTCAAAACTCGACAGCTGCGTAATGCAAACAGCAATTGCCGTCAACCATCGGACATCATGTTCGGAATGCACTTTTTCGTTTATGAAGAATTTCGAAAACGAAGCGCACGGACGTGAACTGTACAATAATTCATTCCATCGCAAACTTATGAACAAACTAGGGGAGCAATCACAAAAGAGAACCCGTAATGTAAAAAAAAAAAAAAAACACCGATGGAAAAAAAGGGGCATGTTCAAAGTTCCTTTGCGGTTATTTTCGGTATGTACAAACGCTTGCGTGGCAATACAGTTTGGTTTGGAAGGATTCGCACATATAATGTCCGCAGAGCGTTTACTTTTCGTACAGACAAGTGGCTCGTATCACGACACGCTAGTTGACGTAGGCTAGCGTCACGTGCCAGTTCACGGCTGACAAAAAAAAGTACCGTTTTCATACCATACCGTTTTCCCCTTTTTCAAGTGTGAACCACGCAAATGATAGAAATGAAAGGTCACTGTAGTTAAATGTACGAACAATGTAACGTAGCTCATCTGAAGTATAAGGGAATGTACGAAAATGTACCATAAACCCACAAATAAATAGCCCTAAAAAGTACGGAAAAATATGGACACAGTACGTAGATGTACAAAAAATGTAAGGCATCGGTACTAAAATATACAGAATGTACGAAAATGTACCCTAAAAACCGCTAGTATGATGTCAAAGTCGGTTAACGGATTCTAAAAACTTTTGAATTTTATTTTGTGCGCATATTCGTTATTTTTAAGACGTTTCATGCCTGCGTTGTATGCGCATGAGACACCTATGAAGATTCTCCAACCTAAATTCCAATGTTTCCAATGTTCGAAAACATGCGTCGTCACTTAGAGTGGTGACATATGTAGACGATATGTAACTTCCTTATATTGTAGACGTCATGTTTTTGTGACGTTGTAGACGTCTAATTTTATGTGACGTTGTCGATGCCATACTTATTTGCATTTGTGCTCAAAACGCATTTTACGCACGATTCAAACGCGCGTACAACACGCAGAAATCGGAGAGGTCGATTTGAAATAAATAGTAAAAATCGTTGATGAATTTTTGTTCGTACAATTCCGTACATGTGAAAAAAATTGAACTGAACATGTACCGCAGTTTGTTCGAGTTTTCGTGGCGGCTTCTTTGGAAAAAATTTGAAGAAGACGTTCGTTCACATTTCAAACTTACCGCGCGCATATAGTGTGACCCTACAACGTCTTTTTTTGAAATTGTCCGTACATGAACAATAATGTGAAATTTCTATTTAGTTTACCGGACAGAAATTACTAATACGTGCAACGTATCTTTTTTTCAAATTCCGTACATTTCAGTAAAAAACCATACAGTTACCGTAAATCACCAAACAATTCTCGTAAATTGTCCGTTCAGATTATCGGGCAAAAAGTACATCGCGTTCTTTTGTGATTTTTTCAAAAGTCACATACAATACGTAGAAATCGGAAAAAATGAAAAAACGGGCGATTTGAACAACTAGGTTTTTTTGTGACACTGTCTGACGTAAATTTTGCAAGATGTCTCACTAGTACAAAATTTTATTTTTTTACAAAAAATCGGTTTCTAGTTTTTCTAACTTATTGTAAAATTCGTTTTGTTTTCGTATACAGATAAAATGTAAAAAAAAAAGTAAGTACAATTTCAAAAAAATGGTTGAAAATTCACCATGAATCGCTATTAGAGTTAAAAAATAATTAGTGTAAAGAAACAATTTGTGTTGTTAACTCTATTTTGGGTTCAATGGCCTAAAGCCAACAAAAACTACCGCTAATTTATACACCTAACGCTACAATAATTTGGATACACATTCCTATATTGTATCCGCGATAGTTTGTGTTCACATATTGATCTTGAACGCGTAGCAGCCGTCAAATTAGAGAATGCCTTAATAAGCAAACAAAAATTGAGTTAAGTTTGATTAGGTTGTAGTAGTTTTTTTTATTAAATATTTTTCTATTTCTTTTGTTATGATAAAGTCAAAGTTGGTCAACGCATTTCATAAACTTTTTAATTTTGTAATGTGCGCATACTCATTGTTTTTTGGGCGTTTATTATACACATGAGACATCTATGAAAGTTTGTAACTTTCACGCCATGGCTTTCCAATTTCGATATTTTGTCTTATTTTTCTCGACTCGTAATTTGATTATGCTCAATGATAGTCAAAGTTCTTACTTTTCAAAATTATTTTGTCTTGTCACATAATACTAAGTAGAGTTATGGAGTCAAAATCGTGGTGTTTTTTAAGTGTTATTAATTATAAATTGATTTTTATTAACAAACTTGTTTTCAGCCCTTTAAAGAATAAAATGGAACAATTAGTGGTCATCGTACTTGTTATGGGATAAAATGGCAATAATTAGGGGCATCAATGTAGTGTTAATTACACACATAACGATACACAGTGCTCTACGTCGATAAATTAAAAAGTTACTCAATTTTGGAAGTTAACACTGAAATGGAACCAATTATAGAGAATTTCAGTTTGGAACTTGCTTATTGTTGGCCACAAACATAAACAGTGTTATGAATGAGTATATGTGAAATAGCTATTAAATCACGTACTCAAATTAAAGTTTTTTACTATAATATCGACGAGCAATCTACTCTCTTTAGCATTTGCGCCCGTGGAAGCGCAACTTAGCCATCAATTTTTTTTGTTACGGAGATTCTATGAGCTAGTTTTATGGTGTCCCTATGTCCAAAAACAAAATTATTTCCTCAAGGTCGTGTCATTTGTATTTGCTATAAACTGTTTTGAAACCTAACATTGTAAATTTTATTTTACTTAACTGGATGTGTTCGTGACGAAGGAAGAAACGGGAGAAGTAGTGGAAGATGGAGGGAGAGGCGTCGATGGTGAAGACTTTTGCAAAGACCCATGGAAACAAAGAGTGGTCCGAGACCCTTGCAAGCTTTTCTTTTGTACATACGCGGGACGATAAAAAAACAAAAACCACACGTACTCTCCGCCGTGCAATTTTCTTAAATTACATGAGACGTGGGAAAGCGTTTTCTTATTCGTTAGTTTTGCCTTAAACCGACTCTCTTATTGATTCACATTCAAGTTTGAAGTTGAGTTGGCATGACCCATCAGTGGATCAAAAACGAGAAGACGAGAATTTTAAGTTCAAATAAGTATAAAAATTATTCATATCGTACTTCATTTTTTACATTTTTTTTGTCCCTAAATGATTTTTAGGTGCATCATTCAACTTTCGTGGAAAACAACGAAAAAGACTTGCGTTATCACATATGCATATGCCTTTATTGAAGAACGTCAATTTAATTTTAGGATTGTCAAAACAAAGGCGGAAAAATGGTGCGTTGTTAAGTGTAAAAAAAAACCATTGCGGTGTATCATACGATACAAATATATGTTTCTTGAAGAAACCATTTCGAAACAAATATTGATAGGGTCACCTTTCTTGTTGGTTTCCACCACTAGACAATTTTTTCTAATGGTGGACGCTAAACCTCATGCCCTTTACCCTAAAACGGTAATGAATACCATAAAAAGGAATTTGAGAGTCTAATTATTAGTGTTGTGTATCGGTAAAAAACTTATCGCGATAACACCAATACCGATAGTTATCGGTTATCAAACGGTGAGAGGTCCCGATATATCGGTCCGAGACCAACAAATTCCATATCGGCGATAACTTTATAAATATATAGTACGCATTCTATAGTACCATATTATATAAAGTATTATACTTTTTACATTATATAGCGTGGAATGCACCGTATACGAATCTGTTCCGTAACTATTTAACTTAAAAAAAATTCGGGGAACGCAACGCGTTAATGTTGGCCGGTTAACTGAACAGTAAATTTACGGTAACTTACGGTATTGAACTGACAAACTGATTAACATGGAACAGGAAAGGGACGGCGGACACAAAGTACAACGGACGCAAAAAATCATTCTACACGCCGCCGTAATCGAACGGACGACTTGGATACGAGCGGACGGTCAGCGTGAGCGCGGGCATCCCGGAATGGCTGTTTTGACGGCTTACGCCAAAATAGCCGACAGATTGACATGTGGCAGGTCTTCCGTGGATCCCAAGGAAGAAAGGGACAAAGTCATGGCGTCGGATGTGAAAGGTACATCGTTTTTATAATCCGTACCAATCCGTACAGTTGAGCAAATAATGTATGGATCTTAACAAACGGTCAAGATGTTGCCATCAGATTAGAATGGACGTCAAAAAATTATGTCAAACAATTTCAAGGTTTTCCAAATCGGAATTGATTGTGAAGTTGAGGAAAAATGTTCTCGCACCACGTGTCAGACCACACATATGTCACATGAACGGAAATCGGACGGACCTGCTAATTTCTAGCGTGTTTTTTGCAGGAAGAAAAAAAAAAAACAGGAGATACTGAAGCTGCCCGGTAATCATTTGAAAAAACTCATTGGCGGTCGATACAGTACCGTAGAGGAGCCTGACCGTATATTTATATGTACGGTCCGTACATTTATCGCCGATAGTTA
Source organism: Zygnema cylindricum (assembly GCA_037447655.1). Taxonomy (NCBI): domain Eukaryota; kingdom Viridiplantae; phylum Streptophyta; class Zygnematophyceae; order Zygnematales; family Zygnemataceae; genus Zygnema; species Zygnema cylindricum. The sequence goes on from JBBHKE010000962.1 coordinate 99,123, forward strand.
TCGATATCGGTGTTATCGCCGATAAATACCGATAAATATCGGTTATTTATCGGCGATAATGCCGATAACGATATATCGTACCAATATATTGATTATCGGGTACCCAAAAAAAGGTCCATATCGGTTATCGACAAATCCATACCGGTACACAACACTACTAATTATGTAATTTCAGATTGACACTATTTCTCTCCTTTTTTTATCACTGATACTTAGTAATTTTGAATACAAATATTGTATTACTTACATAGTACATACACAAATTGTTCTTAGTGTTTGGTCCAATTCGGTTCGATTTCATTTCCGCGTGGAAGAAAGTAAATCGTTCTGTTTAAAAAGTGAGATTAAAACCAAACGATTTAAGAGGTTGGGGCCTAACGCGCCAAACTGGTAAACCGCTTCCTTCAAAATGGCTCAACGTCCACAACCTCACACGCCTTCTTCCCACATCGTGACGAGGGTGCAAAAAACCCACCCAACTCCTGTGACACTAACGTCGTACCTCGTTGTGCTTCTACTTCTCACTCTTTTAAACTTTTATACTCCTATATATCTGGGCATTGGCACAAACCAGGTTGTGTGCGCCGAACCGAACCAATTCGTTTTTGGCCTCGCTTGAACCAAACCAGTACGGTTCAACCTTTTATCTGATTCGTGAGACCGAGATGGCATAAAAAAAGCAGGTCCAGTTCGGTTTGAAACGACTTCATCCCAAACTAGGTCGAGTGGCAACTGTATTATGCAAAGTTACATACGAAGTACTAGAGGTCGCAAACGGTCAACCGAAACCGTGACCGACCGTTAACCGACCGCCCGCGCCGGATCCGGAACGGATTCGGTTGCCAAATTTTGAGGGCTGGGCGGTTGCGGTCGGTTGATTCACCAGAAAAAAAAAACGGTCGGTTACGGTCGGTCAACCAAAAAACCAAAAAATGAAAATTCTGTACTGTCCATACAATCCAACATTATTGTACTTTGTACTCGTTGGTATCGTGGAAGTACGTGACATCATGATTAACGTCGCAAATCTGACACGGTAGTACACTATTCATTTGGCAAATCTTAGGGAACGCAACAAAGCGTCGCAAATCTGATACGGTAGTACACTGTTTATTTCGCAAATCTTAGGGAACGCGACAAAGCGTCGCAAATCTGACACGTTAGTAAACACTATTCATTTCGCAAATCTAAGGGAATGCGACAAATCGTAATTATTGGCTTATTCATACGTCGCACATTAGTTAATTTTGTACTTTTTCGTTTACCGGCGGGCACGTTTAGTCGCGAGAAATCGAGTTTCGGTTAACTTTTATTTTCGTAAACGCCGGTCGGTTAACGGTTAACAATTTTGGAGCGTGACATAACCCGGTCGGGCGTCGGTTACTGAGATTTTGAAAAAAAAACGGTTGGTTTCGGTTAAGTAAAATTTTGACTTTTGCGACCTCTGGCAAGGGTACATCGGCAGATATCCTGTACGATACCCAAGACTTCAGCGTAGTACATACAGGTAAGGTTCGTTAGTTTTCTCGCCCGTGGTGTGCAGGGAGTACAGTACCGGTACATAATCTTGTTTCGCGGATCCCATTATCAACTGCGAGAAGGATCTAAACGGCAAACTCGCTCCAGGTGCCACGTGCATGGTTAGATGCGCCTTAAAACATTCCAGCCGAAGTGGGGACCACGTGGCGTTGTGCTACCAGCTGCTTGACACTTGTCGCTGAGTGGAGAACTTTGTACTTTATCAGTTGGAAGATTCCAGGGTAGCTGTACGGCGTCCGTGAATGTGTGATGGCAAGCCAAGATGTGTGTGACTTCAAAGGTCATAGTCCTGTTAGGTTTGAATGTACATTGTTTAAAATGATCGAGATCTTGTCAATGCAAAGTGTTTGCTAGTGCTCACGTCAGAGTTTGATCTTCGGCTTCGAAAACGCGTCACTCGGTTTATAATTCAGTAGGAGAAAAATAATCGTTTTAGCTCTCCTCTTCTGTGATAGTCTGGAGAGAAGGATCCATGGCAGCTAACGATTGGGTGGGTGGTTACCTTGACGCCATACTGGACACGGGTACAGTTATCGATGCTGGGAAAGTAGAAGCTGGCAAAGATGGTGATAGTGCTGTCACCACCACTCGGTATTTTGTGAACGAAATTACGGAATCAACTGAAGCAGACTTGCATAGAACTTGGATGAAGGTACATTCATTTCTTCTTTGGACACAAGCAAGTCCTTTTTTTTAACAGCATAATGTACAGGACTGTTATCTTGGCAGGCCTACTGGTGTTTGCCAATGAAGTTGAGCCCAGTGACGCAGGTTCGGCTGAATGAAAATTGTTGCACAGATCCTTCCTTTTTGTTATTATTGTTATGGTTATTGTTAGTGTCATTGTTTTTTTTATTGTCATTGTTATTACTGTATTATGATGTCATTAATGTTGATGAGATTGTCAAACTGACATATATGTGCAGGCCACAGCCTTAAAGAATGTTCACGACCGAGGAACACGTTTGGAAAATTTTTGTTGGCGGATTTGGCACATTGCACGGAAAAAGAAAGAGGTCAGATACGTCCTGCTGTCCAATATATTTTTTTCGTTACTATATCTCGAGTAAAGGTAGTGTGAATCTCTATGCTTAGTTTTTCATTTTTGAGAAGAACCAAAATTGCTGCATGCACTTTTTCTTGTCACCAGATATAGCTGTCATGATACTTTACGTGGTCAATCTAGTGAAACAACATGTATAAATGAAATTTGCAGATGGAATGGGTGGAGGCCAAGCGCCTTGCACAAAGGGAGTTGGAACGAGAAGAAGGGCGTCTTGATGCCTCTGAGGATATGCCAGAAGAAATTATGGAAGATAGTGATAAAGCAGACGTTCCGGCTGACTCACCTGCGTCAGCAGATAAAGCCGGCCAAGATGAAAGGAGCCAGCATAATGGCACTGAAGGTCAGGAGAAGCGCCTTTACGTGGTTCTGATAAGGTACACAGTTAATCGCTATTAGAGTAAATAAATATTAGTGTGTGGTTTATATTATTGTTATTAATTCTAATTCAGTTCCGAATGACGTGGTTGTTTTAGGCTGTTTAAAGAGTTAGCGTTGAGAAAAAAAACACTAGCATTATTAACGCTAAATTGTGGTGTGAGAGCCGAATGAACTGGCGCTAAAAGCTATTCACTGTGTAAATCATTGTTGCGCATTTCAATAACTTGACAGTCATTCACATATTTATGCTTGTGAATTTGCAGCTGTTGAAGTAAAATATAAATAAAATAATTTTGTATATCTGTTTAGTCTAATAAATCCGGAAGTCTGTTGCAGTTTGCATGGCCTCGTTCGTGGTGAAAATATGGAGCTGGGACGGGACTCTGATACCGGTGGCCAGGTAAAGTTAACTCCAGCATAACAATATGGCTACGACATGTTTGAAACAGAAGATGAAACCAAATATCTGCATGTTGTGTGGTATGTAAGTGGGTGCATGCGATGTATATATTTGTTGAAAAAACGTTTTCAAGTGAGGCATTGTGTTGACTTACGTTTGTTTCTTGGTGCCACAATCGATAAAGATCAAATATGTTGTGGAGTTCGCCCGCGCTCTCGCCACCATGCCGCAAGTGTATCGTGTAGACCTTCTCACTCGGCAAATATTGGCGAAAGAGGTAGGCAAGCCATACCATCGCCAACTATACTGAAGAAGATGTCGCTCCTAAAAGTTTCGAGTAGATATTGGTTGCAGTTCATTCTTACCTGTAATGTACTTGATTTACTCTTCAAGTCTGTTTCGCAAAACATACTCCTAAAGCTGTCAACAATTTACTCAAAATTGAGATTTGGAATGTGAAAATGTTTGTTGGCGAGGTTTAAAGGCTTAGAGAAACAATTTTCATTTTTTGGCAAGTAAATAGTTGCTCTTTAGCAATCTCAGTCTGTTGACCGGACATAATGGACCACATCCTTGACAGGTTGTATTTAAGGCATTCGTCTTGTTGCATGATCGTATTAGCCTTTTGTTAAGATGTCTTTAGCTGCAAAGTTTTCGGTGTATGCTGTATAATTGAGGATCTATTTTATGCATTCGGATGTGTGCCCATTCAATGATGTTAGCTGTTAATTATTGTTTTTGCGCTTGTAGAGGTAAGATAGATCGTAATGTCGTTAGGAATAAGGCAAAATTAAGAAAATTGCAGAGGTTTGCTAAGGCTTCTTCATTTTCTTCCCCCGCCTGAAGCGTACTTACAAATGCCTGGAGATCTGCAAGTTATTTTCTTCTAAATGACTGCAATATTGATCTTCGGTTTCAGCTATTTAGTGGCATTGTGTACACGGAATGTAGTCATAAGGCTTTGAACTACTTACTTTGCAATATGCTTTCCTCGTATGAAATTTTTTGAGTTATGTGGACACATGAGCTACCGGAAAGAAAGGAGATTAGAGAAACATCCATTTTCTGAAACTCTATGTTCATGCCTAACTAGGTTAAGCATGCTGTCGATTCACCAGCAATACCGTCTTAGCCGCAGACATTTTTTTGACATAGTCTGAAACTTTCACTCAACAGGTGGACTGGAGTTATGGGGAGCCAACAGAAATGTTGTCAACTGGTGCATACGAGATAGAGGGTGGTGGAGAAAGCGCTGGAGCGTACATTGTGCGCATTCCATGTGGACCACGAGACAAGTATTGTCGCAAAGAGCTTCTATGGCCACATGTTCCTGAGTTTGCTGATGGGGCTTTGGCTCACATTGTGCATATGTCAAAGGTTCTCGGGGATCAGATTGGATCTGGAGAACCTGTATGGCCGCACATGATTCATGGGCATTATGCTGATGCAGGCGACATTGCGTCGCTGCTTTCAGGAGCTTTAAATGTTCCTATGGTCCTTACAGGCCACTCACTGGGGCGAAACAAGCTCGAACAGCTTCTGAAGCAGGGAAGGCAGAGTCCTGAAGATATCAATGCAACTTACAAAATTATGCGTCGAATTGAAGCGGAAGAGTTTTCTCTTGATTCTTCTGAACTTGTGGTGACAAGTACTCGTCAAGAGATAGATCAGCAGTGGGGTCTTTATGACGGCTTTGATGTCTCGCTTGAGAGGAAGTTACGGCTTCGGACAAGACGTGGCTTAAGCTGCCATGGTAGATTCATGCCTCGGATGGTGGTAAGGTTCCAGATCAAGCATTTTCGAATATTTTTTGCACTGGAAAGTAGTAGTTGAATAATCTGTGTTTAAAACTTGCATCTCTACTCTTGAACAAATCAAAATGTCGGAGGTGAAACTCTTGAAACTTTCGACCCAGTTAATTTTAGGCGAGACGTTTAAGTTAAAATTGAACCGTTCAACACTCTCCCACACCTTTTCCACTTTGTTCCTTTCACTGTTCCTTGTCCTTATCCTTTCCGATTCTTTCGTTTTATACAGGTTATTCCACCTGGGATGGACTTCAGCAATGTGGTTGCTGAAAGTAGTGATTTATCTGACAGTGCAGATGCATTGGGTGAACCACCGGCTTCACCTAGGCCAGACCCTCCCATTTGGGCAGAGGTGAGCTGCCTCTGTTAAGACAATTGTGAAAATTAGATTTTCCAATGTAGTTTGTTTTTTCCTATCTTGCTGCGCATTTGCTTGTGAAACAAATTTTCAAGAAGTCCTTAGTCATCAATTTCATTTCATGTCAAGCAGGTGATGCGATTTTTGAGCAACCCTCGTAAGCCTATCATCTTGGCACTAGCCCGCCCAGATCCAAAAAAAAACTTGGTGACATTGGTGAAAGCCTATGGAGAAAACAAGGTTTTGCGGGATCTTGCGAATCTGGTGCGTTTCACCCTCATTTTCTCCCCGCTTTTCTCTTTCTGTTCAATGGTTTTGCTGATTAAAGAGAAGCTCTATTGTCTTTGCTGGTCTGATGTTTTTTATGGGTCATCGTTCTATTTCACAGGTTTTGATCATGGGCAATCGTGATGACATTGATGCAATGTCAAGCGGCAATGCGGAGATCTTAACAACTGTTCTGAAGCTCATTGATCGATATGACATGTATGGTCAAGTAGCTTATCCGAAGCACCACAAGCAAAGTGACGTACCAGAGATTTACCGCCTTGCAGCGAAATCCAAGGTATTCAATAATCTTTGGGGCACAATTGTTGACTCCGCTTGTGTCTTTGCTTCATTCTTTATATTGTGTTTTTTTCTTTTATGTTATTTAAAGACTCTTCGTTTTTTGTTGCAGGGTGTTTTTGTGAATCCTGCTCTTGTGGAACCATTTGGTTTAACTCTCATTGAGGTAAGCTAAAGATTTATGTTGCAGTAACCTACTGTTGTCAAAGACTTCAAAGCAGCTTGCAGGTGACTATAGTTAGGCACGACAACGCAGAATAGCCACTGTCTTTTTGTTACCTTTAAGGGTTTTTCTTCACTTTAGCAATTCGAAGGTGCATGCTTGCAGTGTCTGCAAATCTTGGTAGCTCATTTTTGGTTCTCCATATGTTGCTTCAGCATTGGCTAGCGTTTTGGGACTGTTGAGGTGGTAACTTTCTGACTGTTCTGAGCTTGTGTGTTTTCTCATGAAATGCTGTTGACTCCTCAGGCGGCTGCGCATGGCCTTCCAATGGTGGCCACTAAAAACGGAGGGCCGGTGGATATTCAAAGGGTGTGTATTCGTTACCTCTATTCGGCGTGAAATGCTACATGTATGAGCAGCTTTTGGAAGTTGGAGTAGTCAGTTGGTTGTCGTTGCTTCTTGGGAACTCGAATGTAGATGGTTGATTGCAGCTAGATGTAATGGGGAAGCGAAATTCAATTGGTGGAAACAGCTCTGTGTGATCAAAGTCTTGTGATGGTACATATTGCAGGCATTGGATAATGGAGTGCTTGTGGATCCACATGATCAAGACGGCATTGCAGAAGCATTGCTGAAGCTGATTGGTGACAGAGGAACTTGGGACATGTATCATAAGAATGGTTTGCGTAACATCCATTGTTACAGCTGGCCTGAGCATTGTCGGACATACTTATCGAAAGTGGCTATGTGCCGGCTGCGGCACCCAATTTGGCGAACGGACTCTTTAATCGATACTGGGGATGCAGAATCGCAAGGCGACTCCTTACGGGACATGAGAGATTTATCCCTGGCACTTTCTGTGGATGGGAAAGGTCTTGGTGGTGGCTCCCTCACAAGTGGTGCGGACTTGGAAAAGCTATTAGCAGAGCGTGAACAGGCTTCTCAACAGCCGCCTCTCTCCCGTAGAGCAGCAGGACAGAGAAGTACCGGATTGCAGCCAATGAAAGAGGATTCAGAAGCTGATGATTATTCGATGGTAAATGGAGGGTCACCTGGCAGTTTTCTCAGATATAGAAAGGGTCTTATTGTGGTAGCAATCGATAGTTACACTAGCTCAGGTGAAGCAGGACCTGGCTTTGCAACTGTATTGAAGCCTATTGCTGAAGCTGTGAGCTCTGAAAAGCTTGGCAAGCACATTGGGTTAGCTTTATCTACTGCTCTTTCAGCAAGCGAGGTGACAAAGCTGCTACATTCCGTTAACATCAGCCTTAAATGCTTTGATCTTGTCATTGCGGGAAGTGGAAGTGAGCTCTTTTACGTCAGCAATGGTTCTCTGGTGCCTGACACTGATTATGAAGGTCATATAGAATATCGATGGGGTGGTGATGGGCTACGGAGGTCTATGGCTCGGGTGATTGCTGCTGCTCGCAATTTGGGAGATTCTGGTAACTCCCAGCAGACTGGAATTGTGGAAGATTTCCAACGCAGTGGAGCTCGCCGCCTTGCATACAAAGTAGTTGACCCTAGTCAGGTAAAGCACATGTTACTGCATTCTCTGCCAAATGTTGTGAGTGACTTGAGTCTCTCTATCCATATTTTGGAGTGTATGCTGGCAATCATTTGCAGTCTCATGCTTTCAAACTGTTGATTAACAGCATATTGTATGTCTCAATCTTTTTTGTATAGGTTCCTGCTGCTCCGGAGCTGCGAAAGCGTCTGCGTATGCGAGGATTGCGCTGTCACGCTGTATACTGCCGCTCAGGAACTGCTTTGCAACTTCTTCCTGTTCATGCTTCACGAGCCCAAGCCCTCAGGTATGTGATGAAATTAGTAGATGTTCTTAGCCTGCAATCACTGATTTTAGCTGCAAATTAGGTGCCAGCCATCCATTCTGTAACATTCCATACATAATGTGGATCTGAAATCACGTTCAGTTGTAGTTGTAGCACTCTTTACATATTTTCCTTCTGGGAGCTGCCTACATTATGTCGGTGCTTCATACGAATGTTGCGAGAAGAAAATAGGGAAGTTCTGTAATGATTAGCTTTAGTCGATTCCACAGTTGGCGCCAATAACACCTGAATGATAATTGTGTATGTGATGCAGATACCTATTTGTGCGGTGGGGCATAGATGTGGCCACCATGTCCCTTATTGTGGGTCCTGCTGGAGATAGCGACTATTCTGAACTATTAGCAGGCACGCATCGTACTATAGTTATGGCTGTGGACGGATGTAAAGTCTCTGGACTGCCTGAAGAACTTATTGGGAATATTGAAAAAGAGGAAGCGCAATCTTTGCCAAACATACGGAGAATTGACAAGTCAAATGGTGTTGACGAGTTAATCGCTGCTTTGCTCGATGTCAAGCCGCAATAAGTGTAAAATGAAGATATAGCCATGTACACACTGGATCTTGTACACTACTACGTTTTTTTCTCCTTTTGCAATTCATGTTAAGTATCTCTTGATGTAATGATAGAAAGTCATGTCTGATAATAGGTGAACTGTCCTCATTATTCAGATCCAGGATATGTCTGAAGGAAGATCATATTTCTGGGAATTTTGCTCCTCTGGTCAAAGCGTACTGATTGTTCTTTAGTCAGAATATTGTTTGATGCCACTGGGAGAACTAAAAGCGATGAAAGTTGAAGGTGCATATTGTATTTCCAGATACTTGAACTTATTCGGGCTTTAATTGTTTTCGTTCTTCAATTATCAGTAATAGTGGGAACAGTTTCACGGTGATTTGGTGTAGCACCAATTAATGGTATGAAGTTCATATTTCATGTTTCATACATGTCTTTGTGTCAAGCTTGGGTAAAGATACAACAAAGACATTATGACTTAAGTTTCTTCCCAGTCAATGGATTCTGTTTTTGATCTGTGTGTGCTGTGCTGTTTTAATAGTTAGGTCATATGTAGATGAAGGCAAGCTGTCATTTCTCCTTGTACAAGTTTATTGCAAACAACTTTGTAAACGTTAGGTAGTCAATGATGTTAATTAAAACTGCTTATGTGTCCTGACTGAGCAATGCCCTGTGCCCGATCACTGAGCGAGAGAAAGAGAGTGGGGGTGGAAGGGAGAGGGAGAAGGAGAGCAGCGTTTCAAAGAGGTGTGAACCTCTGTACGAATTGATCTCTGAAGAAAAAGAGAGGTTACCGGTAGGGGGAGTGAGAGTCACAAGTTGATGTTTAAAGAGCGGATCAAATAAATGTTGTTGTGTGATCAAGATTGGTAGCTTAATGTGTGTACTTCGAGTCGGAGGCGTGGAAAAGGATGCTTTACCATATAAAAAAGACAAATGAGTGGAAAACATACACGGAAAAAGAAGACGAAAAGCGAGAGTTTGATCTCGGTGTTCAAAGTGATGTTTTCCATGATGGAAAAGTTCAAATATTAGTAATCGAGTGACGTCACTTTTGGGAGGCAATTGCCTTGACTGAACGAAAATATACTGCGCTAGAAAAACGTCAACTGAAAGAGATAAAAGAGAACTAATGACAAGTGTTCGACGATTAGGAAGGCGGGTAAAAAAAGTTGGAGGTAAAGAGAGGAAGATGCTTGCCGAATTGAACGGTATTGTCTCCGTCCAGGTGATAGACATGGGAAGAGGAGGATTCAGTTGAGAGGGTGGACTGGGGGAGGATTGAACAAGCGAGGGCTGGTGGGACGGCGGAATCTGTACGAACAGACGGGGGGGGATAAATTGCTGGATTCGTGGTCTGCGATTTCAAGAAACCGGTATAGGGGAAAAATCCGGAGTAATTAGGTGGTTTGGGAGGGGAGTGAGGGCGAAAAAACGTGAGCCAAGTGGCGGCGCTTCATTAAATAGCAATTAGTAATGTACTATCTGCGAATTGTAATTAGAGTAAATGACGCTAATTCGGTCGCCCTAAATTTCGACTCTGTCACGTTAAATAGAGTAAATGATTCTAAATTTTTCATTATTCTATTTAAGGTACTTTTTGAATGAGCGTTAATAACTCTGATACAGTGCCGTTTTAAATAGTGTGGCATACGGTCGGTATCTGACCGTGCAAAATTGTAATTTATTAAGTAAAAAAGTACAAATAATGATTAAATACAGGCCGTTATCATGTAACTGCGTTTTAACAAACCGCATAGTGCAAACGAATTTATTAAGTAAAAAAGTACAAATAATGATTAAATACAGGCCGTTATCATGTAACTGCGTTTTAACAAACCGCATAGTGCAAACGTCATAGTGACGATAAGCTGTAAGTTTTGTCAGATTCTGTACGAATACCTAATTTACAGTAGAGATATTCAGCGCGTCAAATAAGAATACTTAAATAAATTAGGGTGGCGTTCCATCAGGAAATTCTGTAATCGTACGGCGAGCATTACAGGATGCTACATTTTGAACGAAGTTCTATTGCGCAGTCTGTAATCCACGTGCTCAAAATTGGTACCACGTAAGATAAGATCGTATATTGAAAATCGTCAAATATTTTTCTCACCGACCAACTTCAAATTGAAATCTTCATTTGCGTACCATGTACGTATGGACCAGACATCGTACAACATGATTTTTGTACTCTTTGCAGACGCCTTGTCAGATACCAGCTCAATTCTTTTAGGATTTTTGACTTTCTATGTTTTTCGCGTGACGAATGAGCGCTGCCACAAATAGTGTGACGAGTTCGCGGTAACAAAAATAGCATGACGAAAGTTCGTTACGAGATTACTTTTGTGATTTCGGTTAGGATTTCTGAATGGATGTATCATGTGCGATTTCTTTCGATTTCTGTTGGTTGCCGTGTTGACACGTATGTACATTATCCAACGTGTCGCGGCTACATCACCATTTACAGAAACTTTCGAAGCGAATGCTGCGCGAAAACAAATCCAACGGTCATTGTTAACTCCCAGACTTTTGGAGAATATTGGCAAGATTCTCTGTAATGTTGTTCGCGAATAAAAACAAAATAAGCGGTACAAACTGGTACGGATAGGCGCTGATTTCTGTAAACTACCCCACTTTTCGTCTGATGGAACCCCACCCTTAGAGTAAATTCCTTTTTGAAAAAGTTTTATCACACAAATTAGAGTTCAAAACTCTAATTATTATTTTCTCTTTTTTTTCTCTAATTTTTTTTTACTCTAATTACGATTCACGGTGTACGGTGTACAGTACACCACGAATCGTAATCAGGGTAAAGAAAAAATTAGAGTAAAAAAAGAGAAAAAAATAATAAAAGTTTTGAACTCTAATTTGTGTGATAAAACTTTTTCAAAAAGGAATTTACTCTAATTTATTTAAGTATTCTACTTTGACGCGCTGAATATCTCTACTGTAAATTAGGTATTCCTACAGAATCTGACAAAACTTACAGCTTATCGTCACTATGACGTTTGCACTACGCGATTTGTTAAAACGCAGCTACATGATAACGGCCTGTATTTAATCATTATTTGTACTTTTTCACTTAATAAATTACAATTTTGCACGGTCAGATACCGACCGTATGCCACACTATTTAAAACGGCACTGTATCAGAGTTATTAACGCTCATTCAAAAAGTACCTTAAATAGAATAATGAAAAATTTAGAATCATTTACTCTATTTAACGTGACAGAGTCGAAATTTAGGGCGACCGAATTAGCGTTATCTACTCTAATTACGATTCGCGGTGTACTGTACTGTATTGACGACGTGTGCTAAACTGGTAATGATAGTCATTCTTTTTTGTCTAGAAAACGCAATGCGACTTCAAGAATCCTCGAAAATGCGCAAACGCCCGATTTGTGTTCTATGTGGTGGGAATCCTAGAGTCAGTTTCCACTCCCAAAAACACGGAGGTGGGCGACCTCGGGTTTGTGTCAAGTATGTACCTGAAATAGAGTGTAACTTTGAAGTGTTATTCACTAATTTGGAGGATAGAGAGATCGGATATAGTAACTGTTTTTGCCAAAAACTACAACGGATAGGCTACCACACTGCAGCATATAACGTGCCATTTCAAATAGAAGTCAAGTGTAACGCTCCGCCATGTCGTTTTGCTAACATACAAACTACTTGAGGACAAAAAGTCAAAAAGTTGTTAGAGATTTACAGTACACTGCGATATCCGATAAGTGTGTACGAAAAATGATGTTTTAAGTGGCGGAAAAAATATTAACACTAATAGCGATTGGCGGTGTACTGTACTGTACTCTCCACCATTGTCCGTACGTAATATTTTTGATTTTACATTAAAAAAAGTTCAGCCGCATTTGGAATTGGTTTGAAAGGCACGACTTTCAGATTTTGTGGTAATGGAATACACAAGACAAAAAACCTGTTAGCGTGGACCAAAAAAGTCAAAATAGACGCGTGGTCGGTAGTGCGTATTGAATGCAGCGCCACGATGCACAAGCGACAAATAAGTTTTGGCAAGCGTGTAACCATGGGAAAACGTTTTGCTATCAATGCATCTCAAATATAAAGGCTGGATTTTATAGCCTATCCTGATATAAGTTAACGCATGTGGTCTAAACAGTCGAAATGTAAGGGTGCGTCTCTGTGTGCCTAAGTAAGGGTTTTTTTCTGTCGTTTTCCTGTAAAACTTAGAGCCGTACCGCGTAAGTTTCAACCGTACAATAAAATAGAAAAAAAGAGAAGTACATTTTGCGTCATCATCGAATTTAAAATGTACTACATCTTGTCGTCTTGTGTTCTTCGACCCACTTCGACGACAAAAAACGTCATCTTCAACCTTATCTTTAAAATATAGGGCCGATGTGTTTTAAAATTAGGGATTTTCTATAAACAAATAGGAACAAGTATTCGCACGTGTAATGTTTTGTTCAAAAAATTCAAACGATTTCAGGCGACGTGGAAGTGTAGACGATTCGCTATGTTTTGTCCGTTTTTGTTTAATACGACAAAGAGAAGTACACAGTTTTTTTTGTTTTGTCCGTTTCCATCCGGTACGGGATTTTTTTTTTGCAGGGGTCTCAAGGTTCCGATGCCATTTCACGTCGAGCCAACAATAGACGCAAAGTCAAAACGCATCTTCTTCAACGGTGAAACGGCACAGGCTGGAGGGCGGTAGGTCTACAATGTCACCAAAAGTCACGCGACGTCACAAGCAGTTACGAAAAATAACGTGCGACGTTGACAGCCGTCACGGGCATTGTCGACGTATACAATCGTCACGCCCTAAGTGACAATTTCGTTTGGTACACATAGGGACACCCGAAATCCGGGTCCGCCGGATCTGCGCTAAAAAACAAAAAAAAATCTCTAAGTTTGAAGTACATAGAGACGCACCCTAAGTGACGCACGCTAAGGTGTCAAGATTGTAAAGTTTGACTTCAAAACTTTGGTTGACTAAAATATTTGAGATAGTACATCGTACTTTGAACGACGCCTAACTAAGGGTAACTCCCCATGTAATCGGTACTTTGATAAAGTATTTTGGACTGTAGTAAGGATTCTCCGTACTACTTTGAAGAGCGTCCCTGTGTGCGAAAATGAAATTTTTGTGCGACAGCGAAAGGTATTTTAGGGTATCAACACGTCGACAATGTGGCGTACGGACTTTACGATGTCATAAAAATTGTCCAGCGTGCGGAGAAACGCCTCAAATTGAAGCCGAGTGGAAGTTTCGCCTCATTCTGTGTACCACTTCATCTGTCACAATTCTTCGTACACGTCTACGTAAGTCACTTTTATAAGTGACAAGTTATTTGCTTTTACATCCGATACGAAGAATCTTCGCAAAAAAACAAAGTAGCAAGACTAAGGGTACTTCCCCATGTAATCGGTACGTTGATAAAGTATTTTGGACTGTAGTAAGGATTCTCAGTACTACTTTGAAGAGCGTCCCTATGTGCGAAAATCAAATCTGAACTTTAGAATGTGACGGTTGTAGACGTAGGTACAACTTGTGACTATTGAAGGCGACTACGAAACTTCCGACGATTAGTGACGCCAACAAAAACAGCGACAATCGTATATGTTTAGGGTTTGGTGATATTGTGACGTCACGCTCACCCGTGACAACGTCGACGTCACTAATTCAATAACTTTCTGCCATGGTTTTCCGATTTCGTTTTTTCTACTTTTCTCGCTCGACTTGCCATTAAAAAAAAACCTAAAAATTGTCAAAAATAATATTTTTAAAATATCTTTCATTTTATACCAATATTGTCGTGTCTCATTCTACATAGCGTGAGATAAAAGCGATAGTGTGCGAGGGAGTGGGGAGAGGCGACGACGGCGCAAAATTTTGCAAAGGACCCCATGAATGAAAGTGGAGGTCCGAGACCCCTGCAGATTTTTTCCCGTACATGCGCGTGACAGGCACGGAGAAAAATAGCGAGGACTCTCCCTCGTCCTAAAATTTTAACATTCTTGTGGCGCGTGCGTGGGTCATTTTTCATTCGCTGTTTGGGCGGTACTTGAACTAAAATCACCTCCTCGAGGTGATTTTGGTTTAAGTTTTTTTTTGGGCTGGATTCTCTTGCCCGGGGGTCGAAAAGGGGAAGACGCCAAAATGGATTCACATGACGACAAACACGCCGTACATCCAAAGTATGAATTGACGTATACTTTAATTTGGTAAACATAATTTTCTCGTACGGTTAAAGTTTTTTTCAAAGTTCCCTGAATTTTAGGGCAAAAAGACAGAGAAAAGTAGATACTTTAATACATGGGGACGTACCCTAATTTACTACACCGTGAATCTCCATAAGTATTAATAAGGGTACGTCCCCATGTGTTAAAGTATCGACTTTATTCTGTCGTTTTCACCAAGAACGCAATTTCGTACGAGAAAACCTTTAGCCGTACAGAAAAATCAATTCCTCAAAAGTGCAGCAAACGTCAAGTCTATACTTTGAATGTACTTAAAGTTTGTCGTCATGTTAACGAAATTTGGCGTTTTCTTTTTTTAGACCCCCGGGCAAGAGAATCCAGCCAGTCAAATAACTTCATCAAAAATCACCTCGCAAGGTGATTTCAGGGAAGTACCGCCCAAACAACAAATGAAAAACGGCCCACACCCGCGCCACACGAGTGGTAAAATTTAAGGACGAGGGAGAGCACTCATTATTTGTCTCCCTGCCCGTCACGTGCATGTTCGGAAAATACAAGCATGTACGAAAAAAAATCTACAGGGGTTCTCGGACCTCCACTTTCATTCATGGGTCATGCAGAATTTTGTGCCGTCGTCGCCTCTCCCCTCTTCCTGTCACACTATCGCTTTTATCTCTCACTTTTTAGAATGAGGCACGACAATACTGGTATTATATGAAAGATATTTAAAAAATAATTATTTTGACTGCCTTCTATGTATATATTAATGGCAAGTCGGTGAGAAAAATTGAAAAAACGAAATCGGATAGCTATGGTAGAAAGTTCTTGAATTTTATGACGTCGACATTATCACAAGTTAGTATGGCGTCACAATGTGACAAAACCCTAAACATCTGCCATGTCAAAAAATTATAAAAATCTAGAAGTATACAACCGTCGTTGATTTTGTTGGCGTCACAGATTGTCGGAAGTTTCGTAGTCGTCTTCAACCGTCATAAAGCTATACCCACGTCTACAACTGTCACATTTCAAAGTAGTACGAAACACTTCACTACAGTCCAAAAAGCTTTTTCAAAGTATCGCTTACATGGGGACGTACTTTAACACTAATTCGGCGCCCCCAACTTTTGACTCTCGAACCTAAAATAGAATAAACAATTTTGTTTTCCCGTACGTTAATATCATGGTTGTTCAATTCATACGGATTCTGACTATTTTCCTATTTTTATGTAGTATTCGTTATTTTAATACTTTAGTAAATTTTGTTTAGTTTTCGCTGTACAGAAAACTGTACGTAATTTTTCAAAAAAAGACATTGCATCATTTGCGCGAGGGAAGTTTGAATTTCTTTAGGGCTGTCCTCCTCTACAAGGAAGCCGCCATTGAAGATACAATAGAAGAGGCCACTGAAGCTGCCATTGAAGGCGCTTTTTAAGCATTTAAGAACCTCGCCATAAGGATCCATGTCGAGAACTGGAGGAATAGAGTGGGAGCACATTAAGGCTCCGAACGGTGGGCTACTTAGAAACAACCGGATATGTATCTTTATCTACTGCAATTTCAAATACAGCGGTTAAGCAACTAGGATTAGAAACCACCTTCTTGGAAACGTGAAGAATGTAGGTATTAGAGCTCGTAATTTATGTCCGAACGAGGTGGAGGAGTTAAGTGCATCGAAAACCGAAAAATCTTTTCATAACCCTCAGAAACGTGTAATATCCGATCTAGATGAACTCACCGGGAGTCCTAAGTCTAGCCACAACAACAACGTACAAGATGTGCAAACGAAAAATAACAAATATTTAATAAACATAATAATTGGAAGGTAAAAGTAGCATGGGCTAAGGCTTTCTTTGCCAATGGCTTGTCGTTCCGACTACTAGATGACCCCTATTTTAAGGCAGCAGCAAAAAAGACAAGAGAGATACGGGAGTCTCACAAGTTACCTTACCGTAATGCCATGAGAACTCGTATCTTCTCAAAGACCAAGGCGACGCTAAATAAGGAGTTGGCGAGCTAGGTCGTTACAATTAAAGTCACCGGTGCCTCGATCACATCAGACGGGTGGACACTAGTTGATGACACGCCTCTCTTTAACATTCTAGTTGTCAACCCCAAGGGTGAAATATTTATGACAGCAAAAGACACTAGTGGCCATATCAAGGATGCCGAATAATCCAGGGTGTCGAATACATTTGTAAGGCGTTGCCTAAGGGAGTTGTCGCGGTAGGGGGCGAGAATGTGGTGCGAGTTGTTGCAGGTTTTGCCCCTCTAAACAAGGTTGCAGCCTCGTTGCTCGGGATTAAGTGACCTTCGATCAGGTGGACGCCATGAACTGCCAATGTAATTCAAATGTTGGAGGATTAGGCAAGTTATAATTTATTTCAACACTTGTCCGAGAGGGAAAATAGGTGTTGGAATTCATCACAAATCATAATAGGCATGCAGCCATGTTAAAAAAAATATATACACTTCGGGTTTTGAAATGTGGAGAAACCAGATTTGCTACAAATTTTGTTATGCTCTAGAGGTTTTTACAGGTGAAGGAAAGTCACGGATGCTTAATGTTTGATGATAATTACAAGCGATGGACGGGCAAGGTAACCTACAAGATCGAGAGGGCTAAGATACAGACCACAATCTTTGCTCGGAGTTTTTGATGAGAGTGACAGAGGGTGTGACAATTTCAAAGCCTGTGGTGCGGTTGATGAGGGAGTGTGACAAAGAGGCCCCGAACGTGGGGAAGGTTTATTATGGTTTTTACATGATTGGGCAGTTCTTGCATAATTTATCCAGCAATGGAGGAGAAAATAATTATGAAGGCATGCATATTTTGGAGGAGTTGAAGACATTTTCGATGGCCAGATGGGAGATGGAACATAGCCCCATGTATGCGACCGGCTTTGTAGTCGATCTTGAGTACCAAAGTGTTACATATGGGCAACATTCAAATGCAAGAGTAATATAAGGTTTCCAAAAAAGGCTTGAAAGGATGTTACCAACTGTGGAGGATCAGGTAGAGGCCCACATTGAGATCTCTAAATATAGAGATTTTGAGGGTGTTTTTGGTAGGGAGGTAGCAAAAGATTGTGCAGGGAAGGTGCCAGGGTGGAAATGGTGGCAACAGTTTGGGGTTGTCACCCCTATCTTGCAGAATGTACGAATTAGAAACCTTGCCTGGTGCTCTGTTACTAGCTCATGTGAGCGGAATTGGTCAGCTTATCACCATATTTACTCTAAGAAAAGAAATAGGTTTACAGCAAAAAGGGCCAATGATGTAGTATGAGTCCTTAGCAATTTCATATTGTTTCAAAAGATTAGGAATGTCAGCTATAGAGAGACCATGATAGCATGGAAAGAAGAGGAAAAGGAGGTAGGGGAAGAGGATTTTGATGAAGACATGTTTGACTTAGATTTGGAGTAAAGAGGTCCGGAGTGAGGAGAGATAGTGGAGATATGCCTATTGAATGAGTTGAGATAATTTTAATGTGAAATCTAAACCATATCCCTCAAATAAATACAAAGTTGGTATTTTTTTGCTTTAATGTGAACTTGTATTTTTTTATTGTTGGCATGCTGTAACATCATTTAAATTAATTGGTATTTTCTTGTTTCAATGTGAACGTGTCTTTCTAATTGTTGGCATGTTATATTAGGGACATGCTAAACTAATGACAAGGTTGCCTGGTTGCTAGTTGATGATTCATCGTTGAGACCGCTTCATCGTTGGTTCACCAACCAGTGACGAGGCAGTCAGGTCGCGAGGAAGTCTGGTCGTTTGTTCAACCGCCTGATCGTTGGTTCAACAGTTGGTCGCTTGTTCAACTGCGTGGTCGCTAGTTCAATAGCCTGGTAGTTAGTTAATGATTCAGCCATTCAGTGTCGTGGTTGCCGCGTCGTTGTTTTTTCACCTTACTTTGTTTTTAGATATTTAAAAATTTGAAATTTAAATAGTGAAGGACAAAAAAAGTACCAAAAGGTACGAGTACATAGTCGGGTATGCATTTTATTAAATTTTCAAAATCGTTACTCGTTCGTTTCGTGCGTGTTATGCGAATTGAACAACCATGGTTAATATAGGCATTATTTAATTTCTGTCATTTATTCCAATTTGGATAGTTTATAAGTAGGATAGTGTACGAATTTTGTCACTCCGTACCAAAATTGCTCAAAATTTTGTACAATCGTACAGAAAGAGTGTCAGATAAAGGCGTCGAAACGCGAAAGTGATTGCGTCGATTCGAAAGTGCACTCGGATTTGATTCTCATTTATAAAGATGGGGGAAAATAGGGCAAACTTGTTCTAACATGTTCAAACGTTAACCATGTGAACACAAGCTATAACGACTACAATATGGGAAAGTGTATTTTGTTGGTGGTAGGCCTTTGAACTTAGTTAAATAACACTAATGATTTATTTATGAAATTCTATGGGCTCCATTGCCCAAAGAATTCGCAGATCCAAAAGAAGCTTATTTAGATAGTGCCGACTCCAAGTTGATATAAACCCAAATGAATGATCTCTTGACAATCAGAACCCCAATACACCTTCACCCCTGTGAAGAGAAGACCTTCTCTGTGCTCAGTTCCACCACAGAATGCAAAGCTTGAATATGTGTTTTGGACAATATTCCCCACTTTGACTTTCCCACTGAATAAGTGCCATTCAGTTGCCAAAAAAAATCTTGCCCCATCACCCCCCCCTCCCCTCCCCCCTCAATACCGTAACCACAATGTTCAATTGGTACACTTGGAAAATTAAGATATGATCAACAACTGACGAGCGATGTGAACCTTGCAAGTGGCAAAAGCCATGTGCATTCGGTCAGGGTGGATTAAAATCCACCAAAATCGGCGAGATAATATTTGACGGAGGATATCATTGGACCCTCTTTTCGCCATTCATTTACCATTGTGGAAAGGAATTTGCGTTTTAAATCATTACAATGCAGTTGATACAATGATATAGTTCGCACGTACAACTCTTACAACTAAATACATTCGCACAAATCTTCAATTTCGTTCGTCCGTACGGATATTGCAATTAAATTCCGCACTTGAAGAATCTTTCACTATTGCCAACATTTGAACAAAAGCCTATGTAGTAAAAACAGGAATAAAGCACGTAGGCGAGAGGTACCTTGTTGGCAGAACATGATGGAATATTGATCCTAATATCATTGCCATTAAACGTGTCCGTACGATTACTGACAATTAGTGACAACACTCGATGGACAAGAGGTTTGAGTAAACTTATACTTAAAATCATACTTATAAGTAGTAAAGTCGACTGATAAAATCACTGAAGATCTCTAAAATCAACGATTGAAATTGGCACAACATTGAATATAAGAATTATGCCATTTTAAGATCGACGAAAGTCCTTCAAAACATGAAAAAATCTTTGCTTATAAGTGTTGATGATTAAACTTTCTCATTAACAAACTATGTAATTAAGCATAATATAGTGTATATAAATAATTTATTTACATAAATACATAATCAGTATGCATTCTATATAGTTTATCCATGGGAAAAAATTCTCTCGCTTTCAGCTGTACTTTTTTGGTAAAAAACGATCAAGAGGTTATCCACACTAATCAAGGGTAGATGTTATTTTTTACTCTTATTGACCGAGGCTGGAACTCGATAGGAAGGATATGAGTCATAATTTGAGAGTGAGGGAGAGTGGTAGGGAAGGGGAGAGATATTTGGGGAAGAGAGGGAAGAAGGAAGTGTGATAGGCAAAGGTTGGAGAGGGAGAGAAAGGACCCGGGGGTGGGGGGGGGTGTCGATGGGCATGAGGATCGATAGGGGGAGAGAGAGAGGGAGTGGGATTCGGAGATGCAGATGGTGATGCAGATGAAGGAATGGAAGAGGGAGATGGAGTGGGTGACGAAGTGATGGGTCAGAAAGAGGGTGGGGGAGGTGGGGAAGAGGAAGGAGAGAGAGAGGGCGTGGGAGGAAGAGCGGGAGGGGAAGGGTGGAGATGGAAATGCAGTGAGGGTTGGGGTGGAGGTGTCGATAGTGTTGAGGCAGAATGGGGCACGGAAGTGGAAAAGAGGATTTTTTTCTGCTGTCGATCTCAATTTTGTCCACGCTTTGTTGTCATTCGTCGATGTCAAAAGTCGGCTGATGTCAGATGACGATCTTTTTAGTATGAGGGAATATTTTAGTTCCAAAATATCTGCGACACTTTGTTGACATTGATTTCAATTGGGTTTCACGACGATGGTATGGCGCAGATCCAATAGTGTTGGTCACATGTCGTGTTGAATAGAGAGTGTCGTAAAGTGTTACCTACTCCAGAAATGTTCTCAGTTGGAAACACATATACACCTTCATAACACAACGTAAAGGATACCACAACATGATTTAGTGCGGTTAATTCCCGTAAAGCGTCAACGTCAATAATTCACTACTACCTCTAATAGTGATGCGCAGTATATTTAAGCTCAAGTGGGGGTGCTTCCCAGTCCACCCTATCAAAAAAGCTGTCTGATGAACATTTGATTCGAGGCGTCACAATGGAATTTCCGTCTCAGCCTATTCCCACAGCTGACGTTAATACTAGAGAAAAGACAAAAGAAGGCCAAACAACAGACAATGGAAAAAAAATCTCCTTCTAATAAACAAAAAATGACCTTTCTTAACAACTCACGGCGATTAACCATTTAGGCTAACCTTTCACACCACGTCGATGATGTGCCTAAAAAAGTGTTAAGGTCATTAAAGTGTGTGAGTCTAAACTTAACTACTGGACGGAGTTGGAAAGTCTAAAAACTTTGAAACAAAATCCTATAACATTTCACCAAAACCTTCCTATTTTACTAACTTCAAAACAAAATTCTACAACAGTTCACCACAAGTGCGTGCACTATCCTCTTGTGGAACACCAGTGAAAAAGACAAATTTTGCACGAATCATCCCTGCTTCAACTGTCCATGAAAAATACACAAGTTAAGCGTATACCAGCATAAAGACGTAAGGTAAGAAATATTGGAACGTCAAAGTGGTACAAATATCACGACCTTTTCGAGTGGAGCGTATTAGGAAACCCATACATGAATTATATACAAAGTCCCAAGTTTTGATCTGTAGTCCCAAGTCATGAGCTTCAAGTCCAAGGAAGAAAAGGCAATTGATCTAGCCCATCCGCAGTAACATGACCGATCAAGGCAAAAGAATTTATGCAAAATGCATACTCGTACAACTCTAGCTTGACCTCATCAGCCCCGTCTTCTACTGGTCTACCATAAACACATACAGTTGTAGAGATACTATCTCTGTCAGCAAAATAAGGCCATCCATTCAAACCTTGGGAGGCAAATGGCATAAAATTTTGACTCCGCAGAGTTAGTCTGCCATCAAAATGGCCGATTGGATTATGCCCGAATAGTTCATCATCTTTGTCAAAAGTCCTCTGTAATACTTTGCAGATGCGACCGCCCTCTTTCTTTACAACGATAACCTCGACAAATAATTGACCGTGTATATCATCCATCAGTAGACCCACTTTCCGTACAAGACGAGAAAAATGTCGACGACTGAGCAAGGGTTGGTTGACCTCGGGATGCCCCCAGACCGATAGCAAAAACTGTTTGAAAAGAGGTGTATCATCTGTACTCCCGAATGGACCTAATTGGATGAATTCGGGAAATGGATGAAAAGAAAGCTCATTTTTGAATGGAAGACAAGCGGAGTGGACTATCTGGTCCTTGTAACGCAATGTCAACAATATCTCAAAATCTTCACAGACGAAGTCCGCCTTCACACCGGGTTTATTAAGCCTTGAGAAAAGAGATTTAGCGTCGAAGATCTTGCCGTCAGGGCGGCACAAGCTGTATTTAACAACCAAAAAAAAATTATCGTCAAAAAATATATGTCCGAAAAAGTCAACATTCTTTGAGTTGACTTTGCTCTCAGTCAATAAAAAAAAAAAACAAAGGTAAGCGGTCACCAATGCATGATTAATAACGTACCACAAAACATTGACTAACTGGTATATATTATCATTAGCAGTACCAAGAGAAAATTTCCAATTTCCGAAATAGTCATTGCTTCAATATGTATATTGTATATATACAATATATATTGTTCATCTCTAGCCCTTAAATGGTCGTCAAACATGTTTCCATTCAACCACGTTTTGTATTCTGATGGTTTACACATCACAAGTAATGCAATAAAATATATCATTCCTACACAGCTCTATGTATGTAAAGAACTACACTACCCATCGTTCTTAGAGTTCATAACACTCATTACGTCGCGACTTTTTTGGCCGAAAATCATGAAATAGTGTTAACAACATTCTTTAAGCGAATGGACTACAATATGTCACGTCTCCTTGCACTTAATTCGTATTATATATTATAATATCGCATTGACACTAATAAATCCCTAACGCTAATGACAATGGGCAGTGTAGAGATCGTCATCGACATGTGAGCTACAATAATGCAGACCACAGTATTAATGTGCCAAATGTTCATTGTGGTAATAGCATATATGGTGAAGGACCGTATTGTAGGTGTATTAACAGTTAAAAATAAGTGCTAATACGAGGTATACGGACTATACACTGATTACCGTTCAAAAAGGTATGGAAACTTGCAGCCAGAAACAATGTCTAACGTGTTGTAAAAATAAAGAGATAAAAATGTGACTTACAAAGACTTGGCGAGAGACGGCCATCGTCTGACGCAGAAATCGGTCCAAATACTGTCAGAATCTGCCACGTGTTTCCAACTGCGACTCACGCAGGCAAAAACTGCCACCAGATTTGGAGTAAGAAAAGGAAAAACTAATTGCAGTAACTTCGGATTTTCAACTGAATTTGTGTATGTGGAAAGAGGAGGTCGAGACTCCCCATCCATGTTGCTCAGGCTCACACAGGCTCTCTCAGACTCTCTCAGAATCTCTCTCTCTCTCTCTCTTTGTATGTTGAAGAGCGAAGAAGATGAAAGGATCGATGAATAAACGACCACAGCAGAAGCACACAAAAAACAATGAACAAACGGCCAAAAGGAAATATTATATATGTGGCCGAAACCTTTTTCTCACAAGGCAATTTTCTTACACTCCTCACTCCTTGTTCATTGTAATGATCCAGTTAACTAAGCAGGATGGCTTTACAACGAATACAAAGATAAATTCGGTAGCCAGAGGACTGCATTTAAATAGCTGTTTATCTAACGTGCCGAGTACGATTAGCAGAATGCATATGCAGCACCTTTCTGAGCAACGCACACGGGAAGAGGAACAAAACAGAAAGTGAAAATGAAAGCAGAAGCAATCTTTTGTGTGCCGTACGCGCACGAAACTCCAAAAAATTACAGTATTGTACTTTCGTGCGCCGTACGAGCACGAAACGTCAAACGCAAATATTTACCATTGAATCGTAACAATCCGCCTGTCAATGTGAAAATTGCCAATATAGCTTATGTCAACCTTAGTTTGGGTCATCCCCTCGGACATACGTCGTGTACGGGCTTCCCTTGTCAACATGTCGGCAGCGTCTTCCAAAGACCAAAGTTGACACGCATTGAATTTGATTTGTTTCATAGTTCAAAAGTAGGTGAAAGTAGGCCCATACAATCCTATTGTACGCAAAACATACAATAGGACCTTAAGACCCATATTGTATTGGTAGCAAAATGAAAAAAAATGGTAACAGGGTTGAGTTGCACATCGAATCGATAGAGATTTAAACGTTATGTCTAAATTTTGAAAATCATTCGGACAAAAAATTACTTTTCTGTGAGTTTTGAGGTATTTTTTATTTAAACCGTCAGATTTGGACAATCGGACGGTCGCTGATCAAAGTAGCGATTTAAGAAGGAAAATCCCATAACACAACTTACGATAAAGGCGCCTACAAAAGGCCTACAATAGAAACGCCTACTTTTGAACTATGATTTGTTTCACCGTCACAAGATCTCGCACGAAATGCCATTGTATGATGTGTTTCGTGCGCTTGTGAAAAATAAAAATATGGGATTTTTCCAGTAAAGCCATAGAACCATAGTTCAAAAGTAGGTGAAAGTAGGCCCATACAATATGCCTATTGTATGTAAAACATATAATATGACCTTAAGACCCATATTGTATGGGTCGCAAAATGAAAAAAATTAGTAATAGGGTTGAGTTGCACATCGATCGATAGAGAATTAAACGTCATGTCTAAATTTTGAAAAACATTCGGACATAAAAAAAAATTATGTGAGTTTTGAGGTATATTTTATTTAAACCGTCAGATTTGGTCGATCGGACGGTCGCTGATCAAAGTAGCGATCTAAGAAGATCACATGAAAAGCCCATAACACAAATCCTAGCCGTGTCAGTTCGCTGAAAAATTTCGTCCAGCGGGCGTGCGCTGTAATATGATCATACGTCACATTCGTACCTTCGTACAAGAGTGTGCACAAACTCACACACATACAGTATGCCTACTCTAAGCGAGTTTTGTGCCAAGTTTTGTGCGCCTACCAAAGGCCTACCATAAAAACGCCTACTTTTGAACAATGCATAGAACTGATGCTGTTCGTGAGAATGAGGGTGCGGTTACATCCGACGAAAAGTGAGGTGTTTTACCGAAATTTTATATTTCACCGTACCATGCCGTACTATTTTTTGGTGATTTTTTGAGAAACAACATTACAGAAGATACGATTCTGAATCTCCCAGGGTCCGAGCGAAAACATTGACCATCCGATTTATTTTTTGGTCTTCATCCGCAAAGCAATCGCTCCATCCGATTCCGTAGTGGTGTACCCACCTCGCGAAGATGAGTGCACCATCCAAATCCCGAAAATCGCTACACCTGGACGATATAGACTCGTGCGACAATGGACTACAGTACAGTGCTGTACCACTAAAAACTTCACACGTCGTAATGACCATGTACCTTCTGAAAAGTTGGACGCGAATCCACTAAAATCCAACAAAAAGTCTTTGCCCCCTCACGCTCCTTTTGTATTTCCTTAAAAACTTTTGTGGTTTCCCGCGCTTAGAGTTTTCGTTTCGAAAAGTCAAGGCAAGAAAAGCAAGCGCTAAAAATGATAGAGCGTCTGCGAAAAAAAAGGGGATGTGGTTCCCTAAATAGATCAAATTTCAGTTACTTGGTGGGCTTGTATGTCAACCTGAGGAAAATATAAGACTAGCTATTGGTGCAATATTTGACAAGTATCCCATCTTTATAATTGACCAAAGTTTGAGATGATATCAAACTGTGGATTCGATTAACCATGAGTAAAATTTTAAAAACCTTAAGGTAAATCCTAAAGAGAACTCTAAGAATTCAAACAATTGTTGTTGATTTCGGTTTTTTGTGAATCGAACGGTGAAAGATATTGCCCCAAGTACTAACAGGTATCAGCCAGACACCTAGTTTAACCAAAACAGTGTGTCGCTTTGTATTTCTTCAATACATTTGTCAACCTTCTGATCCAAATGGCAATGAAGCTGAAAAAAAAAGAGTGGGATAACACCGTAAGCAGGACAACTTGTTCATTTTAGGTCGCCTGTTGCCGAAATAGAAACATCGACAATTACAAAATTGACAAGCTTGACGGTAAACTAAACTAATAAACGCTCGACGGTAAACCATCGAGATTCACAAGAGATGCCAGAGGAATAACCACATTGGGCAGGACCTAATGACGAAAAAACTAACCAGTTTAACCAATTTCTTATTTTCTATTTTTTTTTTTAGTATATTTAACAAAAATAACAACACTCCTAACTTATAATTAACACACATATAGACTGGTAGAAACGGAAGTGATTGTGGGCGCGTTTTAAGCTATAGAGTAGAAACAATAATAGCCATAAAGTAGACGGCAATTCGAAAACGAGTGTTTATACAAATTACTCTTTATAATAATAATAACGTAAGGCAAGATAAATTTAAAAGCACGATGGTAAACCATATGAGTTCGGGGTACAAAAGGGGTGGCATGCCAACACATAAAATCTACCAGGGCAATAAAACAAAAGAGAGCAACGGGAACAACAACAAGGCAAATAAAAGCACCCAAACCCAAAATGAAAAGCTCGGCAACACACAAATCCATAACCACAACTCTAACACCAACTCAATTATCTATCTATGAAAAGCAACCCCGTAAGTCCCCCCAACCCGGGGGAGCACGTTGAGGGAGGTCCGGAACACGGCGACAATCCATAACCGAGATAGCCGATCAGAGGAGAATATAAGCCTAGACTCGCTGTAAAGCCACAGATAAGCGTTGACGATAAAAAGATGTAAGGACCGAAAGAGGAGGGCTCCCAAGTCCTCGGCGCTCGAAAGCACGTCAAGCGAAAGTACGGAGAAACTCGTCCATTGCAAAACCCACATAACCAAAGATCTCGACTGCCATCGGAATAAAGTTGTCCATAGGGTCCCTGTGAGCATAATCACCCTCCTTTGCCTTAGCGGCATCACGAGCCGCCACCCCAACATTTCGAGCCGCCTGACCAACAACCATAGACGAAGAAGGGTTTGCCAAAACAATATCACCGAAAATGCGACGGGCACCATCAAGCAAAACAACATCGATCCGACGTGATGGGATAATGTGAGAAACCTCCCGACGCACAGAAAAGCCCCCCTCCCACGCGATAGTCGCAATAACGTCGCGAATAGTGTCGTGCGCCTAGATCAAATCCCCCCCTTGGGAGCAACAAAGCAAATGGACACCATCGGGCCACAAAACACGACCACTTGCACAAATAAGAGAGCCAAGTAAAGGAGGATGGGGGAGGACAAGGCGAAATCGAAGGGCGGTGGTGAATTGAGCAGGTGAGAATCGGAGAGTGGACAAAATAGGTGTAGCCAAAAGCCAAGATCCAGAACCTGGTCCACCACAAGAGAGAAGACAGGCACGTGAAGAATCAGAGGGAAGCGCCTTGAGAAAGTCAAATTTAATGGCGGCGACAACTCGATTAGAAATTGATTGCTGGACACAATCAGCGAATGTGGTAACCAAGGTGGAGAAAATCGGCACATCCACTAGGGCATGGGGAGGAAGAGAACGTGACGCGTCCAATAGAGTCCGCTGGAACGCTAACACATCGTCTGAAACGCGGGGGACCATAGTAGCTAGAACAGGGGTGTCCCCAGCCAAAAAACGGGAAACAAGGGTAGAGGCAATGAGACACCAACTTCCCAAATATGCAGCGGGAGCAGCACGAGCACTGATAATAGACCCAACCCCCCGACAATTACAAGGAGGGAAGCCTGAATGCGAGCTGAGGGCCCGGACTCGCGATCGAATGCCCCACGACCTGACATAGTGTGGAGGACGTCTATGAGGCGATCGTCAAATGCCGAAAGAGAGGAGACGAACGTCGAGGTTGGAGGGGAAGTACGAGTGAGGTAAGAAAGGCGATGGGGAAAACACTTGGTTAACATAGCAAAAGCCACTTGGGGATCGTGAAGGTAAAGAAGGTTGTCCACCTGGGCCAAATCTGTCTGTAAGGCATCATCAAGGAATTGGGTCACGAAAGTATCCGAACCAAGGGGGCAACCTAGCACACGAATGCCATCGGAAGGAGAAGGGGTTTGAAAACCAAGAGGGGGGGTAAAGGAAGGTCGAATATCTTGAGGAGACCAAATAACACACTTTGAAAGTTGGATTGAAAGGTTGAGTTCGGCTAAACGTTCTTTGAAAAAATCGTATGTCAACACGACTTGTTCCCTAGGCCCAATTATGTGCGTATCACCTGCAACCGAAGGGAAAAGGCAAGAAGGGAAAGCGGTTGCGGAAGCACGAAGGGCCCGATAATGGGCAAGAGCGAACAAAGGTCCGCCCAGAGGGTCGCCTTGGCGAGTGCCAATCGCAGAGGAGAGTGGAATGAGATCACCGTCGGTCGAAAAGGAAAGGCTGCTTGTCGAAGAATAGAAAGCCCTAATGATAATGATCCCATTCCAAAAATCACAGCACTCCTAACTTATAATTAACACACATATAGACTGGTAGAAACGGAAGTGATTGTGAGCACGTTTTAAGCTATAGAGTAGAGACAATAATAGCCATAAAGTAGACGGCAATTTGAAAACGACTGTTTATACAAATTACTCTTTATAATAATAATGATAATGATCCCATTCCACAACTATAGGAATCTCTTTGCCCATCGGGTTCACCACAGACTATACTATAGTATGTGTTAAATACTCTCTTTTGTGGAATTTCTTTTTCATTTTGTTTGTTTGAATAAGGAGAGTATTTATATTGTATTTTTTAAAGAAAAAATGTACAGATACCAAATCAGACATTGCTACGAGACAAAATGAAACCATTCACAGTACATGCAAAATGTTAAAAGTTTACGAGGAACGTAAACAGGTTCTATTTACGGTTTCTATGTACACAGTGTCTCGCATTCTACAGAATGGAAGATAGACACTCAATCTCAAATACCATATCCTTCCTCCTCCTCCTCTCTGTCTCTTTCTCCTCCTCCTCCTTTTCCTCTTCCTACTCATCGTGTCAATATTCATTCAAATGAAAGATGAAGACCACCATTTCTTGTTTTTTTTAACATTCTTTTCCAAGATTAATATCATCTACCACCCGCTCTCTCTCTCTCCCTCTCCTCCCCCCATTCAGGAAAGTCGCCAGTTCTGAAGTCATGGCCGGTGTTTGGACAAACATGCTCTCCGGATCTTGCAAGGCACTGAACCCATCAGATCCCCACAGGGAGAGGGAGAGGGGGAGGGGAGAGAGGGAGAGAGAGGCAGAGAAAGTGTGAAAAGGTCGATGGAGGAGGGAGAAAGCAAGATGGCAAAGGATTTAAGGGGGGGGGATAAGAGGAGAGGCCAGCAGCAAGATGGTGAAATAGAATGACAGCCTGTCCTTGGTGTTTCAACCAAATTCTGTCCCTTCTTCCTCTTTAAGCAGAAACCTTGAACCAGTTACAATTTTAACTACTAAGAAATTTTAATACATTACTAAAATTACTAAGAAATTGAATACATTACTAAGAAATTTTAATACGTCACTAAGAAATTTTAATGCATTATTAAGAAATTTTAATACATTACTAAGAAGTAAACGAGAGGAAAATGTAAGTTGAACCATATTTCCCTATAGAAAAAAATGAATTTAAAACTCTCAGAGATTCTTTGAAGATTACCAGAATCGTATTCATCTATTACGTGAACCAATCAAAATGTGCCACGCAAAACAAATGTCGGTTACTGACCCGACACAATGGAACGATCGCCTCAGTAAACGATTTTTTGACGTTTACAGAGAGTGCCTAATGGAACAACGCTCTGAGGGTGCGGTTACATCAGACGAAAAGTGAGGTATTTTACCGAAATTTTCTTTTTGACCGTACCATGCCGTACTATTTTTTGGTGATTTTTTGAGAAACAACATTACAGAAGATACGATTCTGAATCTCCCAGGGTCCGAGCTAAAACATTGACCATCCGATTATTTTTTGGTCTTCATCCGCAAAGCAATCGCTCCATCCGATTCCGTAGTGGTGTACCCTCCTCGCGAAGGTGAGTGCACCATCCAAATCCCGTAAAATCGCTACACCTGGACGATATAGACTCGTGCGACAATGAACTAGAGTACAGTGCTGTACCACTAAAAACTTCACACGTCGCAATGGCCATGTACCTTCTGAAAAGGTGGACGCGAATCCACTAAAATCCAACAAAAAGTCATTGCCCCCTCACGCTCCTTTTGTATTTCGTTAAAAACTTTTGTGGTTTCACGCGCTTAGAGTTTTCGTTTCGAAAAGTCAAGGCAAGAAAAGCAGGAGCTAAAAATGATAGAGCGTCTGCGAAAAAAAAGGGGATATGGTTCCCTAAATAGATCAAATTTCAGTTACTCGGTGGGCTTGTTTGTCAACCTGAGGAAAATATAAGACGAGCTATTGGTGCAATATTTGATAAGTATCCCATCGTTATAATTGACCAAAGTAGATGATATCCAACAGTAGGTTCGATTGACCATGAGTAAAATTTTAAAAACCTTAAGGTAAATCCTGAAAGAACTCTAAGAATTCAAACAATTGTTGTTGATTTCGGTTTTTTGTGAATCGAATGGTGAAAGATATTGCCCCAAGTACTAACAGGTATCAGCCAGACACCTAGTTTTACCAAGATGTGTCGCTTTGTATTTCTTCAGTACATTTGTCAACCTTCTGATCCAAATGGCAATGAAGCTGAAAAAAAAAGAGTGAGAAAATGCCGTAAGCAGGACAACTGGTTCATTTTAGGTCGCCTGTTGCCAAAATAGAAACATCGGCAATTACAAAATTGACAAGCTTGAAGGTAAACTAAACTAAAAAACGCTCGACGGTAAACCATCGAGATTCACAAGAGATGCCAGAGGAATAACCACATTGGGCAGGACCTAATGAAGAAAAGCAACCAGTTTAAACTGTTTCTTTTTTTCTATTTTTTTTTTAGTACAAGTTACAAAAATCACAGCACTCCTAACTTATAATTAACACACATATAGACTGGTAGAAACGGAAGTGATTGTGAGCACGTTTTAAGCTATAGAGTAGAGACAATAATAGCCATAAAGTAGACGGCAATTTGAAAACGACTGTTTATACAAATTACTCTTTATAATAATAATGATAATGATCCCATTCCACAACTATAGGAATCTCTTTGCCCATCGGGTTCACCACAGACTATACTATAGTATGTGTTAAATACTCTCTTTTGTGGAATTTCTTTTTCATTTTGTTTGTTTGATTAAGGAGAGTATTTATATTGTATTTTTTAAAGAAAAAATGTACAGATACCAAATCAGACATTGCTACGAGACAAAATGAAACCATTCACAGTACATGCAAAATGTTAAAAGTTTACGAGGAACGTAAACAGGTTCTATTTACGGTTTCTATGTACACAGTGTCTCGCATTCTACAGAATGGAAGATAGACACTCAATCTCAAATACCATATCCTTCCTCCTCCTCCTCTCTGTCTCTTTCTCCTCCTCCTCCTCTTTTTCCTCTTCCTACTCATCGTGTCAATATTCATTCAAATGAAAGATGAAGACCACCATTTCTTGTTTTTTTTAACATTCTTTTCCAAGATTAATATCATCTACCACCCGCTCTCTCTCTCTCCCTCTCCTCCCCCCCTTCAGGAAAGTCGCCAGTTCTGAAGTCATGGCCGGTGTTTGGACAAACATGCTCTCCGGATCTTGCAAGGCACTGAACCCATCAGATCCCCGCAGGGAGAGGGAGAGGGGGAGGGGAGAGAGGGAGAGAGAGGCAGAGAAAGTGTGAAAAGGTCGATGGAGGAGGGAGAAAGCAAGATGGCAAAGGATTTAAGGGGGGGGGATAAGAGGAGAGGCCAGCAGCAAGATGGTGAAATAGAATGACAGCCTGTCCTTGGTGTTTCAACCAAATTCTGTCCCTTCTTCCTCTTTAAGCAGAAACCTTGAACCAGTTACAATTTTAACTACTAAGAAATTTTAATACATTACTAAAATTACTAAGAAATTGAATACATTACTAAGAAATTTTAATACGTCACTAAGAAATTTTAATGCATTATTAAGAAATTTTAATACATTACTAAGAAGTAAACGAGAGGAAAATGTAAGTTGAACCATATTTCCCTATAGAAAAAAATGAATTTAAAACGTATAGTGGATTCTCGTTTTCCGCACTTCCAAACTATGACTTGAAACATAACATCAAAAACGAAAACCCAAATATCTTCACTCAACGCTTTCAAAGACATTCTCATAAGTCCCAAAAGACTTTTTCAATTAAAAAAAGTTATTTTCAAGGTCTCATGGGAACACCCACTAAGTGAAGCTAATGTTTCAACACTAACGTAGTACTGTCACTCGAAGGAATTTGTGATGTCACAATAACAATCCACAAACTCAATCCCACATCGGCAAACCAAACCGTGAATCGCATCAATTTTTTGAGTCACTTTTATCAACTTTTCTCCGTGCATAGCTGACCGATTTGATTTGAAGACTGTTAATTGAAAGTTAAGATCCTTACCTTTTTTAGGGTTATAAACCGTCGGATTAATAATCAGACAAGTGTGCAACGAGAAAATATGTTTTTAGGGTTAATTTAAGTGGGGAAAAAAACATTGACACGAGTAGCGATTCATGGTGTAATATTGTCAGCGCCATTAAAAAGAATTCAAGACTAGAGTTTCTTGATTTTGGTTTAAGGACATTCAAGCCCTTAGAGCGTTGATGGGCAGAAAAATGGGAGAGAAAATAAGATTCGAACCACACTACAGAATAATATGACTCCCTATTTAAGGTTAATACTTTTTGGAGCCGGTTTGCTGGCCCATAATATAGTTTCAATTTACTACACTGCCCATCAATATTGGTACTAACAACACTAATTCAAACACAGGATTCTTTGGCAAAATCGTAAGATAGTGCTAATAACACCATTTAAGGGAGTGCATTACTATTTCCCACGCACCCTATGGTAAATTAGTATTATCGACGCTAATTTCGCTATTATACTAACTATTCCTTCACACTGATAATGATGGGCAGTGTACTACCACTCACAATTACAAATCATCACGCGTACCTAATTGACAATTGTTATTACCAGATACGCATTAAAACTAACAATTGCTATACTCTAATTGCAGTTCGCAGTGTACAAAAATGCATCATTCCCATAATTCCATATTCCATATTCTTCCATACTTTTTCATGTATTTTGGATCAACGATTGTTACCTGATAGCACACAACAAGACCGTGAGGGTAGAGTGCAAATAATCTCGATCCGATACGACGACCACAGGATCCACATACTGATTCTTCCGTAATAACTGCCGTTCTCATTCTCTCTTTCACTCGAGCCGCTCGTGCCGCTAAACCATTGGAGCGTGCCAGCTGGCGAACAATCTGCAAAATTACCTCTCTCACAGAAAAGAGCTCTTCGTTACAACAGCATCCGGATTTAAGTCGTGGTTGACGGTATTTATATACTTGGTTATTGCTTTATGACAATTTAAAAAGGGAAAGGTCTGAAATAACAAAGGTAAACCTAATACCTACACTAATTACGGTGAGAGGTGTAGGTGGCCCCAGAAAAGGAAGGGAGGAAGAGGGCGAATGATGTGGACAAAGGGTTGGACTTTAACATCAAAATGCCAATATTGATAGCCCACTATTTCTCGTACTCAAGGTAACTACATAAATGATTAGCTAATGAGTTTGATCTGTAGTTCTAGGGAGAAGGTATTTTAAAAGAGGGAGAGTATTTAAAGGAGGGAGAAGGTCACCTGGCCTTGACGATGGCGATGAACAAGATCTCGTAAAAGACGAGAGAGACTGCTAGAGGCTCCTTGGAGAGGCATATCTGTGGGTAACGCCTACACACAAGCAAGTTCACCATTTTGCCTCTTATGATGACCGAAACAAAAAGCTGTAATAGGATGAAAAACAAATTGGACAAATGGAAAAGAATATATAAGACAAACATTCCTGTCGCATATCATGTGAAGCAATAGAGTTTCGATCCACGGACAACGGCAATTTCAATACTCATACGCAACGGAGGATATATTTAACTTGCGGAGCAGTAAACTGTGACCTCCAACTCTAACACAGCTCCTTGGACAGATAAAAATAAACCATTAACAAAAACCGACTATGACAAACTGTCTGACACACATGAGATAACTGCAACTAGAAAAACATAAAAAGACAAAATTGACGAGCTTCATTTAGAACTTGGCAAACTCTTCACCCACGGCAAACATAGTGGTTTAAATCTACCACAGGTAAACCCAGAACTTAAGTCTAGTTTACCTCTAGTCTCTCTAGTTCCAGCTTACCTCTACTACACGTAAAGGATCGAGTTTTCCACCATGTCGTAATAATAAACCTACAGCCTCTCCATGAAGAGGTGGCCGGTCATCTCCAGGATGCAAATAAAGATCTAATAACCTGCATTCCAAAAACGAAAAGAGTGAATAAACTCCTTAAGGACAACAGATAAGTGCAATAGGGAGTATGGAAAAGTCACTTACTGTAAAAGAGCCTCTTCTTCCCGCATGCTATTCCCGATTCTCCGAGTTCAATACAGTACCGTTCCGCAGCGTCAGGATCTCGTAATTTCCTGGAAAGAACCCATAGTCTCCCATTAGTCCCTCTGATCCTAGAAACTGCTGATAAGGGAGAGGGAGAGGGAGAGGGAGAGGGAGAGGGAGAGGGAGAGGGAGAGGGGAGAGGGAGAGGGAGAGGGAGAGGGAGAGGGAGAGGAGAGGGAGAGGGAGAGGGAGAGGGAGAGGGAGAGGGAGAGGAGAGGGAGAGGGAGAGGGAGAGGGAGAGGGAGAGGGGAGAGGGGAGAGGGAGAGGGAGAGGGAGAGGGAGAGGGAGAGTGAGAGGGAGAGGGAGAGGGAGAGGGAGAGGGAGAGGGAGAGGGAGAGGGAGAGGGAGAGGGAGAGGGAGAGGGAGAGGGAGAGGGAGAGGGAGAGGGAGAGGGAGAGGGAGAGGGAGAGGGAGAGGGGAGGGAGAGGGAGAGGGAGAGGGAGAGGGAGAGGGAGAGGGAGAGGGAGAGGGAGAGGGAGAGGGAGAGGGAGAGGAGAGGGAGAGGGAGAGGGAGAGGGAGAGGGAGAGGGAGAGGGAGAGGGAGGGAGAGGAGAGGGAGAGGAGAGGGAGAGGGAGAGGGGAGAGGGAGAGGGAGAGGGAGAGGGAGAGGGAGAGGGGAGAGGGGAGAGGGAGAGGGAGAGGGAGAGGGAGAGGGAGAGGAGAGGGAGAGGGAGAGGGAGAAGGGAGAGGGAGAGGGAGAGGGAGAGGAGAGGGAGAGGGAGAGGGAGAGGAGAGGAGAGGGAGAGGGAGAGGGAGAGGGAGAGGGAGAGGGAGAGGGAGAGGGAGAGGGAGAGGGAGAGGAGAGGGAGAGGGAGAGGGAGAGGGAGAGGGAGGAGGGGAGAGGGAGAGGAGAGGGAGAGGGAGAGGGAGAGGGAGAGGGAGGGGGAGGGGGAGAGGGAGGGGGAGAGGGAGAGAGGGAGAGGGAGAGGGAGAGGGAGAGGGAGGGGGAAGGGAGGGGAGAGAGGGAGAGAGAGAGAGAGAGAGAGAGAGGGAGAGAGAGAGGGAGAGAGAGAGGGAGGGAGAGAGAGAGAGAGAGAGAGAGAGAGAGAGAGAGAGAGAGAGAGAGAGAGAGAGAGAGGAGAGAGAGAGAGGAGAGAGAGGAGAGAGAGAGAGAGAGAGAGAGAGAAGAGAGGAGAGAGAAGAGAGAGAGGAGAGAGAGAGAGAGAGAGAGAGAGAGAGAGAGGAGAGAGAGAAGAGAGAGAGAGAGAGAGAGAGAGAGTGAGAGAGAGAGAGAGAGAGAGAGGCAAAGATAGGAGGGAGGGGTAGCTCTCACAGCGCCAGCACCTGGAGAGCCGCCGAATGTTTCCCCTCTCTTCTCAAGACAATGGCCTGTGGTTACCCAATCGATCCCTGTCTCCCTGTTAGACAAGACTAACCTTCTTCTAACAATCTAGTCCAACAGACTCATCCCAAAGGCTACAAAAAAAAAACAAAAAAAATAATAATAATAACAATGCATCAGCTCCTCTTTGACAGGGACATGCCTCTCTCTCTCCCTCACCTGTTCCTGCCAAAGCTCTGAGCCTTTGATCTGTTCCATCACCGCAAGAGGATCGTAAAAATTCGAGGTTCGTAAAAACTTCACCAACAACTCGCGAGCTTCCACAACGTTGTTATCTTCTAGTTTATCCTCTTTATGACGTTCCCCTTTGTCCTTTCTCTCCAATTTTTCCAAAGCCACATCTGCCAGAGCTGTTGCATATTGTGTGTGATATTTTGGGTCCGAACTTTGGTGACCCTCAATCAACCACCGTATACAACTGGAAATCCCACATAACAAAAAAAGCCAATAAAACACGGTACAGGACGGCATACAGGTTAGAATTATGAGGAAAAGACAAAATTAGTCAGTAAGGACAGCATACAGGATAGAATGTGAGGAGGAATCCCACAAAAGACAAGATAAGCGAGTAGAAAGTACATCAACGCAGACAAGTGACAAAGTGGGAAAGGAATCCCACAAAACACAAAATAAGCCAGTGGAAAAAGTACAGGATAGCAGAAAAACTATCATATAAGAAACATAACTATCATATAAGAAACATAATAACCTTTAAAAAGAGGACAGGCAACTGACCTGAGACGAACATCAGCCGGAAGACATGTGAGTAGTTCCAATACAGTGTCTGGACCCACCTCCAGCCCCAAAATTTATTTATAAATAATATTTCTTTATTTCTACGGGTTTATCAGTAAAAAATGGTTTTTCTGTCCAAGTTTAGGCCTAACACTGTAACAGCCACCCTATTTGACTCGAAACGGGTTCAAGATTTTGTATTTTGCATATTGAATATTAATCATATGAACTTTTGGTGACTAGTGTTAAGAAATTTGAACTTCTCGTAGTATTAGTTACAAAATGTACAAAGAGTACATGTTTGAAGCTCCCCATTGGTGGAAAGTACATTGTCCTCGTGAGGACAGAGAGACATGTACTTTTTGAATGTTTGAAGTTTTGTCACAGAACAATAATTAAAAAAGCTCAACTCGATTATACCGTATTTATTTAAAGTTCATAAATAATGTTTATAAGGGAGACTGTTACAGTACCAGGTGGGAGATCCTGTGAAGTGAGAGTCGCCAAAGTTGCCTCAACCTCCAACTCAACCATCTGCACTTACCCCTCTGCCCTCCACAATGGGCAAAAAGTAGTTGGCAGTACACCAAATACATAAAAACTTTCAGCAGAAGTAAAGAAAAAACGTTTTTTTCTAAGAGAACTGTGTCGGAGGCGTACCGACAAACTCCAAGCCGGTTTCCCATTCCTAAAAAAAAAAAAAAAAAAAAAAGGGGAACAGAAAGTAAGAAAGAACAAAAAAAAATAGAAAGAATGAACTAACCCATGGTACATGTTGTTTGACCAATGGAGGTGACGGAGAGGCTTGAAGTAACCGTGACACCTCCCACACTGCCCTCCTTTGTGTCTCCAAAAGACTCTCAGGAGGTTCTCGTATAGATTCGATCAACTTTCCACGAGCAATATCTGCCCACACGCCTAATGACCTCTCCCACAACCCTCGACTATTCAACAGGAATGCCAGAGAACAATATCTCCCGTTATTCCTCAGAGCTTGCTCTGCATCATCCTGAGCAGCAGAGAGGAAGAGAGGGAGAAGGAGAGAGAGAGAGAGAGAAGAGGGGGAAAAAGAGAAGAATAAAAAAGCCAAATCAGCTTTGTCTAGCCCAAGTACATGACATTTGTAGACGAGCACATTTATCTCATGAACTTGAGCTTCAACAGGCTGTCTCCATGCACTTGAAATTTAATTAGACCATACGTGTAATGCACGGAATTCACAAAATAGACTCTGAGATTAAGAAGTGAGACTAAGCTCTGAAAGACAAATGTCCAGTTAAAAAATATCCTGAAACCAACAGTCAAACCCTTGAACGTAATCCAATCCCTCTCGGTCTATTAAATCAGGTCTTAGTCGGGCCTTACCAGCGAGCAACTGCACGACTTTATAAAACTCTCTAACGATTGTACAGAACCAGCTCCTTGCTGCAGATACAGCTGAAGCAGTAAGGTATCAACGCCCTCCTTCTCCCATCCACTCAACTCCTTCTCACGTGCCCCTTCAAAATACCTGCAGGTAGTTCACAGTCACGAGTCAATCCACTTTTAGGGCAATTATACGGACGCAATGACTGGAGATTCTGGCCAGTAATCAACCTAACCGTACAGAAAAATGTACATTTCTTATAGAATCCGACAGTTTTTCTGCACAAATACTATGATTCCTGCGCCAGTAACACTAGTTACGAGGCTCGAGTAATCCCCCCATTATCTGTGGAAGAGGGAATGGTGTAGGCTAGAAGAATATTACATCATGTCACATACCGAACTAAAAGAGGCACAGATGTGTTGAATAATGCCGTCTTTTTGGTCTCTAAGTCGGGCTCTCCTTTCAGCTCCGCTAGAATCATGTCAGGCAACGCTTGAAGAGGCGCATGCAGCCCCCAGTGACGCTTGCGTGGAATCTGGATGAAAAAAAAAAAAAAAAAACTAACTGTCAGTCGATGGAAAGGAACCTCAATTTATTTCTCAAATTGCTCATTGCTGAGCAGAAATGTGGATTTGTGAAGCAGTAAAATTCTCATCACTACGAGGTGCAGAAGGCAATCAGCTTTTTTGCATCCTGAAGCATCTGACGAGTATTGTTGATTAGCAAATAGTACTATATGTTAGAGGTAAAGATGGCAGAATTTTTTTTTGCACCTAAATCATCCTGTGGGTATTGTTAATTCACAAATAGAACACGTTATTGGCAGCTGTGTAAGTCGAAGTCTGTAGCCTCCTGGCCAGCATTAGTAACACAAAATTGACTGGAGAAAGAAAAATATGCGCAGACAAAACATCTCCAAGTTGGAGCTGATGGCAACTACAACCAGCTTTTCCTTTCATTGGCACTAGTCAGGCATAACTGTCCGTTTCAGTCATTGTCGATAACGGCTTACAAACCCTGGTCATTCCTCATCTTACAAAAAACCAGCCAGCGGTATATATATTTCAAACAAAACGCAAACTTGCCAGAGGTTTAGTCATCCCAGCAGTATGGCTGGAGGTGGTTAAGTGGTCGGAGTAATACAAAAATTCCTGATTCAAGGCTACATCTTGCTGCATTAGTGCTGGGGCTAAGGATGAGAGAGATGTACAATAACAGATTGCTTGAAACCTCTGAACCTGTACACAAAACGTGCCTTCCGCTAGCTACCGATAGCTAAACAATCAAAATCAAAATCTCACCATAGTTCGCCACCGTGCTGTAAGATGCGGGAACAAAGGAAATAGCTCAGCTGGTTCAACACAACTGAGAGCCAAGTGACGAGCAGCTTCCTCGAACCGCAATGAAGACAGCAGCAATAAAGCTGCCTGGGCATGTGCTTGGCCAACCCGTTCTGCCACTACTTCTTTTGACTCCCCTTGCTGTGTTTCTGCCGCAACCTCCACGGCCTCGTTAAAGCGACGTGCCCTTAAGAGTTCGCGTGCCTGTACCTCCGCCGGCACTCTCTCCAGCATCCACAGCTGGCTACCAATAATCCCCCATTTGCCTCTCATTAGCAAAAGTTTCAGCGACTTAAACTAACAGCCTTAATCGTTACACGTCGGAATACGTTATCTCATGCAATTAAAACCAATAGCTGCAAGTGTTGCATACCTGATCAGCAGTTGCCACAACAAGCAGACCTCCAGCGTCATCATCGCTGATGCAAGAAGCTATATTGTTTCTCGAAGGGAAAGACAAGGATTGCACAAGTGTTCCAGTGGTGCGATGGTGCACTTCTAGTCCTCCTTCAGGCTGTGCACTGACAATAAAAGGAGCACTGCAACCGAGAGCCAATGGAGGAGCAGTGAACAGCAAACTGTTTCCAGAAGGCTGGCCTGTAGAGTTCACAACCACACCTACCTGCAATGCCACTAAGACTGCCTCCGAGCTGCTTGGAAGCACTTTAATCAGTGGCTTCTGTAAAGAGTCAGATGGAAGAGCGAACAACTGAAGTGCACTATTATCTTTCAGGGAAATGAGAATGTATTGCCCTCGCATTGCCACAAGAAGCACTTCCCCTAACCAGGCCAATGCCTGTAAACTTTCCAAACCAGGCCATTCCCTCAATATTTTTGCTCCAATGGAGCTTTGAACATTCTTTCCGCCAGCTGTTCTCTGTGGCAATGTCTCTGCTTGTCGCAACTCCAGCAGCAAAAGACGCGTAGCAGTTGCCAAAGCTAGCCTGCAAGACTTCCCCGATGATCTACTGTTTTTGTGAATGCTAAGCCTGCTCTCACGGACCAAAAACAGTGTGCCTTTTGCAGGAAGTACTATCTGTGCGTCAAGGGCTCCCATCTCTAGCAACAGCACCTGTCCACCACAAAGAACTGCTATGCGTCTTAGTTCTGGCAATAAAACCAAAGCCTGGACAGCCTGTTTGCCCACCGTTGCCTGAGCTGCAGCCTCCAAACCTTTTGGTTCACTCGCTTGAGAAGAGGAATCAGACCAGACAAGACGGAGGATAATCCCTGTGGTTGTACCGGCAAAGATTTGAGCTTCATTCGGAGTTCTCGGGTCCCTTCCAACTGCAAGACTGCAGATTGCACCTCTGCCATGATCCTGGCTAAGGAGGCGGCATTTGAAGGGTGTTCTCTGCCCTTGCAGCAGTCCTCCCACACCCATTAGCAGACCTTTTCAGGTTGAAGCAATTCCGCATGAAAAGGGCGACGGTGGAGACGCCAAAGTCATAAATACGACGGAAAAAGTGCAAGGAACGGGGTAGAAGGGAAGGGGAGAGCCCGCGATGCGTGGGGGAAATTGTCAGCGATTTGTGCGTAAAGCATTTCTCTCTTCCAATTTCGTTCCTTTTCGGCGATTCAGTGGAACAGTCATGGCGGCTAACGGGACGGAGGAGAGGATTCTCCCGCCGGGATTCGCGTCACAGAAGGAGGGCGAAGCTATTATTCTTCAACGTGGCAATGACGTGTTCTACAACAAGGCTCAAGTAGAGCTCTATCCACTACTGCCTCTTTTCCCGAAATTGATGGCGGAAAAATCTGCAGCGGCTGACGCCAGAAGGGCTTTGCCTGGCAGGTGGTGAATCGCGACCTTTCCATTTCTGTGCTGAGGACTTTCGTGGAGGCAAGACGGGAGGAGCGCTCTTCAGCACCAAAAGGCAAGAGAGGGCGGGATAAAGGGAAGGGCAGAGGAGGAGAGGAGGATGGAAGTGTGGAGACGGGAACAAATGCAGAGGAAAAGAATGCGGGAGAGGATAAGAAGGCCCGCGAGTTCGCAGGTCCTGAGACTGATGCTTCAAGCGCAGATGTGAAAACTGTTGAGAGTGAAGCGGTCGCCAATGGACATGGCGGTTCATTGTCTGCTGAGCCCAGCAGTACAGATGATGTTAAGGCCAATAGCACAGAGCCGAATCCTCCTAAGCCTTTGCGAGTATTGGAGGTAATCTGTCTAGTTGTTGAAATTCAAGTTCGGGTTTTTTTTAAACGGGGCAGTCCAATGAGAAGAAATCAGCAGCTTTGATGTGTAAATTTCTGGATCAACAGTGTTCAGTTTTCTTTTTTTTTATCTGGCGCAGGCTCTGGCGGCATCGGGGCTCAGATCATTGCGTTATGCTATTGAGATTGAAGGGATTGACAGCGTTGTGGCCCTTGATAATGATCCAGGTAAGCTTTTTCTTTAACTGTGTTAAGCAAAATGTCGCTGGCTCTGCATCTTTTTACTTTCTGTTTCATTGCAATAGTCCAAGAATGCCCTTGTATGAAATTGAGGCAATGAATTGCACATTGCAGTTGCTGTGGAGGCCTGGCGAAATGTGGAGTTCAATGGGCCTAAAGCTGCAAAGGTGCTGCCAGAAATAGCAGATGCTCGAGTGTACATGCTGTTGCACGAAAAAGAATTCGATGTGGTATGTAATTCACTGTTGGATAACCGTCAAGAAAATGCATAACCAACTTCCAGCTCACAATATCTCGAGCATTCGAACATTAATTTTGGTTCCAGAAGTAGTTAATGTTGGCATATGTCTTTGATTGTGCTGGAAAATGCAGATTGTCATAAGAAAAATTTGGAAGGCCTCTTCAGGTTATTCCCCAGCTCTTCAGTTCGTCAATGAGGAAGTCTAGGATTAGCTTCTGGGATAGAACAGTCACTTAATTGTGGAAGCTTAGTAGCCGAGGACTTTGCAAATGGCAAGGTTATGTCCTTCTGTTGCAATATAAAGATTTGAATGTAGTGTTTCTGTATTGTGTTGTTTGTTCTTTCAAAGGTCTTTTCATGGCCATAATTGTTTTTGTCAATCTTCTGGATACATAGACGCTCTTCTTTGGTGCTTGTTGTTGCAAGGAGGAGGTTTTGATTACCGTAATACCCATAATAATGAACC
This sequence comes from Zygnema cylindricum, assembly GCA_037447655.1. NCBI lineage: Eukaryota > Viridiplantae > Streptophyta > Zygnematophyceae > Zygnematales > Zygnemataceae > Zygnema > Zygnema cylindricum. The sequence goes on from JBBHKE010000962.1 coordinate 141,922, forward strand.
ATTGCTCATGGTTGAACTTGATTTTCTTTGTTTCCTAAGTTTGAATAATGAACGCTGGATTTTTCTGTAATTCGGACAATTCAGCGTTTGTTATCCAACCAATTGAACAAGTACTTACTAGTAGATATCTAGAAAGCGTGCTATTGGCTATTGCTGTACAGTTTGATAAATGTTTTAGAAAAAATGTAGTTATCACCCAAAATACGCTACAATGACCAGAATGACTTGCCCGAATCTCTAGCCGTGGCTTATAGTTTTCCGTATTTTGATTTTTAACCATGATGTTTATTGAGCAAGTCACGCAATAATTATTAAAAGCTCGTTATTATGGGTAGTACGGTAATAAGACAGAGAATGTCCATGTCATGGTGGCCACATTCTAGGAAAGAGAGTGGTTGCTTGGCCAATTGGTGGTAGGCACTTGGTTTTTCAATTTAACGTCATTGTTTTAGGAGAAAAGGACCATTGGCTGAAAAGGGAAAGGCTCATGAGATACTGTTATTCAACGACAAGAGGCAATTGTCAAAAGAAATAACCAGCTCTAGTGCTAGGGAAGAGAGATGCTTCTGTGACCATGACCATGTCGTTTATTACAAAAAATGGGATGCTCCTTGGTAGAGATTTGTGCTGATAGAAAAACAATCCTTCCGGGACCTTATGCAGCTAAAGCGTCAAGCTATAATAAAAATGGAAATTCAAAAACATCGAAATAACTTGTGCGAAGCATCTAGAAAACAGGTAATCATTTGATTTGATGTTCTCCACTGTGGTTTTGCAGGTGGATCTAGATCCTTATGGCTCTCCATGCACATTTTTGGACTCTGCAGTTCAAGCTGTGGCTGACGGGGGCTTGTTATTGTGTACTGCCACTGACATGGCTGTGCTCTGCGGCAATAATGGCGAAGTTTGTTATTCCAAGTAAGTCTTTTGTTTTCTATTACAATAAGAAGCAATTGCGCACAGGCTATTGTCTTTAATTTTTTGCAAGATTTTAACAGTTACAACGGTTTGTGGTTCAGGTATGGTGGCTATCCGATGCGAGCCAAATACTGCCATGAAATGGCCCTTAGGATTCTGCTGGCCTCCATCGAAGTTAGTCTACCATCTCTTGCCTCTAAAATCTTTTGTTGTGTATTAATTCTGTTCCCTCTTCTAATATAGAAGGTCTGGCGTCCTTTTGCAGAGCCATGCCAATCGATACAAACGTCACATTGTGCCTGTCCTCTCCATCTCGGTTGATTTTTACATCCGTGTATTTGTGCGAGTTTATACGTGAGTTTCAACCTACTGCATGATTGTGGAGGTAACTGTGCAGATAACAATGGCATATCTGGCATGCCTCATTCTGAATGTGTATGTACAACTATACCATGGATTGCTAATAGCGATAATACCACTATTTGGTGATGATTTCTTTTGGCCCCTGAACACAAAACATTATTAATAACTAGTGTTGTGTATCGGGAGCCATTTGCCGATAACCAATATGTACCTTTTTTTGACCTACCGATAATCGATATACTGGCTCGATTTCTAAAGGAATTATCGCGTTGAATTTCCGATATATCTCAATGAGTTACCGATGAATATCGACGATAAATCCGTACTGTGGTACGGAATGGATTGTGAGAAATTTTCCAAAAGCCGGCACCCCCCCCCTGTGATATCTCCGTACTCATTTCGTACTTTATTTCTTTACCATAATTCTGTACTTTTCGTACGGACAACTCCCCAAACCGATAATTATTCGCGATAATTTTTGCTGGTTCCGAAGCGATTTATCGGGAACCCTCACCGTTCAATAACCGATAATATCGGTTATCCCATTTATCGCGATAAAAAATTACCCGATACAAAGCACTATTAATAACACTAACTGTTTTTTTCAATGCTTGTTTGGTAAACTGTTGGAAATCATCCACTTTCATCCGAACCTGAATTAGAGTTAATAATACTAAAATAAACACCACTCTATATATTTCTTAACGCTAATAGCGATTGACGTTGTAGCATTGTAACATTATGTTTCCTTTGTGTTTGCAGGTCAGCTTTGGCCATGAAGGCGAGCCCAAGCAAGCTGTCTCATGTCTTTCAGTGCATTGGTTGCGATTCTTTCCACTTGCAACCTGTGGGAAGGATTGGCACCAAGGTAGGTTTTTCTCACTCTTAAATTTTTGGGTGTTCTGCTGGATCCCTTTGTTTTCTTTTTGGCCATTATGCTGAATAAGGGAGTCTTCTCTTGTGTTCAGGGCAACGCTGTCCGATATATGCCCGGCCAAGGTCCTACTGTGGGTCAAAACTGCGAAGAATGTGGTAAGGCTTTTCACTTGGGAGGGCCGATGTGGTCAGCTCCAATGCATGATGCCCAATGGCTTTCATCGACTCTGGCTTCTGTTCGAAAAAATAAACATCTTTATCCCGCTTACAACAAAGTACATGGCCTCCTTACTGCTGCATCGGAGGTTTGCCCTATTCCACCGATTTATCGTCATGAAGCCTTTTGGTGTCTGGACTGGGCAATCAATGCATAATATGTTTCCATCTGGCCATTTGATAGAGTGATTACACGAGGGTGAGCCGTACATGTTTATTAGTAACCGTACGTACGTACAATCACTCCAAAAAAAGTCTGTACAATTTACCCTCGAAACATGAGTAAATTTGAGTATATTTTTAACAGTGTGATAACCTTGTGACTGATGAAAAAAGATTTTATGGTGTATTTTGTTTTGCAGGAGCTGATGGATGTGCCTTTATTCGTTAGTCTGCATGGTCTTAGTGCGACCTTGAAATGCACTCCACCTTCCTCTCTCCTTTTTCGCTCAGCATTGGCTAATGCCGGTTATCGAACCTCGGGCTGTCACGCTAATGCCCTTGCACTGAAAACCGATGCTCCAATGAATGTTCTCTGGGATATTATGCGCTGCTGGGTGTGTAAATAAACTTTGACTTTTCACTTCTATAGGACTGGTTTCAGCAGTATTTCCAGTTGCAGGAAACTGTTTTCAGTTGCGTCACCATTGTTATGCGGTGCTGAATGTGTAACTTTGACTCTTGACTGCATTGCCCACTGCTATTAGAGTTGACCACTTTGATTCGAGTTTTTTTTTTTTACTCAAAATCTTAAGTTAGTGTTAAGTGACCTATAATGAGCCAGGTGGCAAAACATCATTTAGTGTAGCTAATTTTATAACAGAGGATTAACGCTAATAAATCACTAACTCTAATAGTGATGGCCGGCGCAATATAGGACTGTTTGTCAGTTCTCTTCACCACTATGGAACTGCTTTCAGTTGCTTGAAAACCTGTTTCAATTGTGGAACTGAATTGAGTTTCATATAGGACTTGGTGTGGCATTAGTAGAGGAAGCTTAAAAAATTTAAGCCAATAATATAGTCAAATTGTGCATGTATGGCACTATCATACCATTTAAAGTGGAATCCCAACCATTCCTGAACTAACGAATTTTCCCGTCTCATTTCTTCTCTGTTAACAATTTGACTTGCGATGATGGAATACAGGTGAAGGACCATCCTGTGAAACCTCAATCAGATGATAGTCCGGGCTACATCATCCTGAATCGCGAGCCAAAGCTGAAGGTTTGTCCCAGTTAACTCTATGATGTCAATTATCAATATATAATATAATAATATAATATTTGAGGCCCATTTAGTGCTGCATCAGGCACGGGACAGTAAAAGTCTTGCTGAGCATCTGTTGTTCACATTTAGGTGGAAACGGTGAAAGAAAAAGCAAGAGTCAATAGTGGTATTCACACTTAGTTTTTGGCCCAACTTAGTGTTCTGTACAATTTTCAAGGGCCTTCTGCGATTAATAAAAGAAAGTACAAAATACAAATTTATATCTTTTCAAGCGGGTAATTTCAGATGTCGCTTTCGATTTTCTAAACCTGCATTTGCGTATGTTTCAGTGCCGTAAAAAAAAAAAATCAGGACCAAAAGTATGAGTGCAGGGCACTCGTTTCTGACAAAAAAAAATGGACATTTTCTGTTTTAGGTTTTATACTCGTTAAACTGCCAAATTTATTACAATTTAATTTCATACAATTTTTAACTGCAGAAGCAGCTCAGGTCTTTTAAAATGGTTTGTAAGGGACGCAACGGACAGGGGATTGTGGCAATGAGTACTTATCCCTGTTAGTACAATGTTTGACCTAATCATGGACTTAAAGCTAAACAGTCTTTGGCCCACTTGTTCACATAACCATTTCAAAATAACGGTGATATCTTCACTGGTTCTAAGAGCTACGTTATTTCTTTCTAACACTCCAACTGGTTGAGTGTCCATTTCTTCTGATTACCAGTCTCAAAAAGGATAATTAGTATTAGGTGTCCGGGTACCTTAACTGTGTATGCAGTTCAACAAGTATTCTAGGAATGAGAGTGAAAGGATAGCCATACATCCCTCCATTCAGAACACTTATGAATGGAAGAAACAGAGGCCCAGTTACAGCTCCAGTTACAGTTACAGTTCCAGTTACAGTAACAGCTGATTTCTTCTGAAGTTCCTGTTACCTGTTCCTTTTTCTAAACCGTACCTGTTCCTGGGACTTCTTCAAACAGGAAAAATATTTGATTTCTATATTTGATTTCTATATTAAAACCCTTAACGAATCAACTATGTAGCACTTCACTCATTCGCCATGCGGTTTAGAGTTATTCCTCTTCTTCTTTTTTTTTTTACTTTCAGGCAAATTTTTCTCGATCGAGTGAGGCAATGAGTCAAGCCCAGATGAAAGGAGTACCTCGATTTATCCCAAACCCAGAAACCCATTGGGGCCCAAAACCCAAAGCAGGTCGTCGAATAGGACCAAAACATGGGCAGTCCACGGGACTAACTCCAACTGTGGAGGAAAAGGAAAAGGAGGGAGAGGAAAAGGAAAAGGAGGGAGACACTCCTCCGGCAAAGCGTGTGAGAGAGACAGACGAGTCAGAAGTGCCCACCTCAGCGAAAGGGATGGACTGAGGATGAGAGTCGACTGATGTGGTTCTCCATATTTTCAACCGCGAGGCATGTAATTTTTCTTGTCTTTTTATAAAAGATGTAATGTCATTTTACTCGAGCCTTTTTCCTGGGTTTCCTGGTTTTTGTTTGAGTATCTAATGAGCCATTTTTTATCTGCGTTGGTTTCTCTCTCAAAATTGCCCTTCAATATTGATGGTAAAACCAGACAAATTTCTTATATAAAAGACTGAAAAATGTTAAATGTCTTAAAGTACCGAAATAAGCTGGATTATCTGCAAACATGGTTGGGAAATAAGAAGGATAAAATAAAGGAGTTTTATCTCCAACAAATGTGTTTAGCTTGAACCAGAATCCTGTAATACTTCGTCTTTATTGTAAAAGGCGAATATTCGCTTACATAACAAAACATACACACGCATACCTGAATTAAGTGAACTTCCTGTTATTTATTTTTGTGGGCATAAAGTGTATTAGACTATTATGGCCATTGTGATTGAACCATTTTCTTGACATCGATTATGCCAATCATCTAAGTTTTCACGTCACGACTTTCAAGACACGCGGTGCAGTATGACAATTGTAACTTTCGAGAAAGGTTAGAAATTGAATTCCACATCTGTTGTATTTCAACTTAAAGATTGTGTGGAGATAAGTGGAGCAAAGTGGAACAAAATAACACTACACCGCCCATCGTTATTAGGGTTAATATTTTTATCGCCACTTTAAACATCTTTTCTCCGTGCACAGTTGGCGGATTATCAAACCGATGGTTGCTATTGGAAGGCAAGATTCTCATCTTCCTATTGGCCGTCTCCGATTGACAACCCGACAAGTGTGCACGGAGAAAAGGTGTTTTAAGTGGTGAAAGGAACTAAGTGACAACGATGAACGAGTGTAAAAATTTACCATGGGCACAACTGTTTTCAACTTCATCTGACATTATCCGCGGCCTTTATTTATGCACTGGACGCTAGAAACAAGAATCCTATCCCTCGCTTGTACGGCGTAATTTAGACAGGACAGATGTAGTCACAAATCATCAAGTTCAATGTTCAATCTTCAAAAATCTTCCATTAACCCTTTTATTGATCAACAAACAATATTATGTTACAGCAACCGAGTGGTGTCTTTTTCACTGTCGTTTTTGACAACTCTCACCCAGACTTGGGTCTCATTCTCCACCATGAGCATCACTCATTAAGTCGGATGCATAACCGCTACATAAAATTATGCATTTTGCGTATTTATTTCAGTACACAGCATGTGACCTAGTATTTATGGGAGGAAATCGGCAAAGCATCCTGGCTTTGACAGCTTGTCTCTTACCGCATTAAAGCAGAGAACATTATCTTATGTGTACCGTAGTGCCAACTGACTGAAAGAATTTCGTTTTGTTAATTTAATCATGGCAAGAACTTTTAAGTGCTGTTATAGAGTTAATCCGTCTATTTGGAGATAGTTTTTTTTTTACCCGAAGTCATGAATCGGTATATATGACGTCGCAGGACACGATTTACTATAGTTAATTCTATTATGGTGTCAATGCTACTAATTCACTCTAATAGTGATGGACGGTGTTGTCTGTATTAGAGGAGGTCCTCCGTCCCTGACCACCGTTTCTGGCACTCGAAACAAAACAAAAATGTACAGATTTAGGAATTACTCTTTACATTGCTACTGTCCACTGTAAATTAAGGGCCAAGTCAACAACGACGACAATGATGATAAAAATGTAGTACATCAAATGCTGTGCAGTTATCCTGTTTAAGAAACCCAAAGAATCACTCTAAATATTGTGTACTTCAGCTTTTCAGAACACACAATCAAGAGATTGAGGACGTTATCTGATACATGGTATAATAGCAGGATAAATTAAAAAGCACGATGGTAACCCATCTGAGTCCAGGGTACAAAAGGGGCGGCATGCCAAAACTGAAAAACTACAATAAAAAACAAATAGAGCGATGGGAACACAAAAAAAACAATCAAGACATGGAACCATTTCTGGGTACACTTTCAAATTTACGCCTCCATTTCACCCCATCCTCGTCCACCCCTCCAACCAGAAGCCGAAAAGATCCACATAGAAACAATATTTTTAAGTGCGAACGATAAGACCATTTTGTACGTTGTAAGTTTCAATTTTCACTAAGTTAAAGATGGCATGTTTCTCCTATGGCACACGTTAAATGAACTAAGAACACACAATATAATATGACCACTATTTTTACCTTTTGAATCATATCGACTAAAAACAACAAAAATCCATCCCAACCAATCACGGAAACCGCCATCACTTTCTCACTCCCTGCTATTGTATCCACTACAAGACAAAATTTAAACAGGAATTCAAAACAAATTTCACAAATAAAATAAGTTCAAAATACAACAAACAAAAAAATAAGCAATTGTATCCACAAATTTAGCATTTTTGTAAAAAAAGGCGAGTGCAGAGCCATTTCATGGCCGGAGCTGCGACTATCAACACTACCATATGAAAGACCTTATCGGGTCTCAAGTAGCAACTTTAGCACCGATTAATACCAATCTCTCTATAACACTCTCGCTCTCTCTCTCTCTCTCTTTCCAATTTAAAAGAGTCGAGGGACTGATCTCAAAAAAAAAACCTAAAAACTTGTTCCACGTCAGAACCGAGTATCAGACCTACAAACTGCGTTTTTTTTGTCTCGAAAACTATCTTTTCTTCCAGAATTCTTTCAGATAAAACAAATGGGAACTATCCTATATAAAGCACTCTCGATTAAAAAAAAAACTTTTCAAACAAAAAAAAGAAACATCCATAAACCTACCGTCTATTCTGTTATCACAACAAAAGAATGAGTCAGCAACGCCTTTTTTTTATGCGGTTTTGCGCATCCTACTCTTCTTTATCCATTTAAAGAAAAAAAAAACAACGAAAACCAAAAGAAATCTAAAAATGAAAAAAAACCTTAACCACTCAAATTTCTCCTACAATTCACAATGGAAACAAGCTACAAAAAACAGCAATTTCAACCAATGCTGTAACAACAAATATGTAAGAGTTGCTCCGCACGAGCTCTCTCTCTCTCCCCTTAAGTTTGCTCCGCACGAGCTCTCTCTCTCTATCTCCTTCTTTCGTTCTCCCTCCTCTCTCTCTCCCTCTCCCTCTCCCCTCCCCCACAAATAGTATAAAATTATAGATCCTCCATATTATTAACCGCCGTTACTCCCCGGTGAACTCCCTTTCCCCCTCGACTTTTTTGCAGACCCCGGCCTCTGAAGGGGTGGAGGAGGCCGTACATTCGATCCTTGCGATCCCTCCGTTCCAGACAACGGATTCTGTTGTGGAGGAGGAGAGGGAGAGCCTTGGTGTCCCAAATGGTGAGAATGTGAACCCGGAGGCTTCACTTGTAAGGCCACCGTTTGTACTAAGGAAGGAGACATACTCTGAGACATCGATATAGGCATGGGATGAGATAAAGAAACTGCAAAACCCGGATGCATACCAGGTTGTCCTCCATGTTGAGACTGTGGACTCATTTGAGCCTGAGCTTGTTGTCCTCCTACTTGTTGGAGCATTCCATTACTTCCTCCTTGGTCCATTCCCACACTATGAGGAGGCATCATCATTACCGTCGCATCTTCTTTTGTCCCGGGTCCCTGTTGACTACCAGGAGGAAGCATTCCCGGAGGTAGTCCGAGTGGGAATTGGACTCCTCCTGGTCCTACCATCATCGGTTGTAACTGCATTTGATTCTCGGGAATCTGTCCGGCGTTTCCGGAGAAAGCACCGGCCGAGGAAACACCATACGACCCTGTACTGCCCATATTCCCATAGGATGGTCCTACATTGGCTCCATATGCTCCCGTGGCTCCCGTCCCAAAGGCTCCCGAAACTCCATCCCTTTGCTGCATTCCGTTTCCTATTGGCGAGATTACCGACGAATGAAAAGCTTGTACAGCTGGAGGTCCTCCGAGTCCTGACATTCCATTGACTCGACTGTGGCTCGACATTTGTCTGTGGAGACCGGGTGGCTGTGAACCCTGGAGAAACACCAAAAACCCTCCAAATTGTCCACGTCAGCAGTCAGCATCAGACCACTGTGTGAACAGAAGAAGTCAAAAAAGACCAGAGACTTTAGGAAGACGCCAAAGCAAGCCATGTAATCCAGAAGCTATCTGAAGGCCAGGATACAACTGCGTTCCATTGAGAAAACTGCAAATGTTTTATGGTAAGGCTCATGATATAGGAGATAAATACAAAATAGGGTTTATGAAACAGAGTATCGAGACGATCGAGCAGAAATATCTGGTGACCGATGAGAATATCCAATGTCCAAACAAAGTGATATTGAAAGAAAGAGAGCCTAACTAAAACCTCCAAAATGCCTTCCTACCGGTGCTCGGTACGTTGTACCGTCCGTTTCCACTATCCAACCGGCTTCAGCTGCGAGTGCCCTCAAAACATCGTTGATATCCGCCCTCGGAGGCAAGTTGTAACCGCCATATTTTCTCAACCCGGCAAATATTTTAGTTGTAATCGCTCTCCGTTGTCGCTCTCTCAACTTCGTCTTCTCCTTCTCCGAAGCACTAAGCTTCGCCATCTCCTCGCGACTCATTGATGGTTTCCTGAATATCGGCTCCCTCATCCACTACAAGGCGACTCAAAGGTTTCCCTGGAAGATAAAATCAACACACAACATAGTTAAAGTGAGACTGTTTCGTGGAGGACTCTAACATAGAATGCGCAAAATATAAAACTGCAATTTTCCTATCCCCTAAACCAAGACTTTTAACATTCCACACTAACAACAATCAGCATCTCACATGTCATTTTGTGATAAAGATGCCATTCTGCAGAAAGACCGCAAATAAGGACAACTATCTGTAAATAATCATAAATGTCAAATAAAAACAAAAATTGTATTTTTTTTCTCCTGTTCTTACTAGGATAACGGATTTATCAGGGAAGAGAAAAATTGACTAAGGTACAGAAAATTAACAATTTGCAAATGGAAAGTGAAAAGAATGTCTGACTATTTACTCCAGAGACTACAAAAGTAGACAGATAAATCCACATTTTTTTGTCTTATTATTCTATTGATAAGGGCAAAGTGAAAGGCTTTCTGACCATTGAAAGAGTAAAACCCCGTTTTCTAGTGCCAGCCAATCCGGGATAACTAAATCCCTAAACCAAACCGTAATTATATAACCGTCACAATCTAATAGTTAACAGTCAAAAGTTAAGGATAACTCAGTTTACACCATAAGTTTTTGTCTTGTTGGGAGGACATGCTAAGCATAAAATGAAACAGGTAAAAGGATGATAAACAATCTCTCACGTTGACTAAACTCCACTCGAAGGACAAGACAAAAGTCAAACAAAGAGACAAACAATGTCTGTTGACCTGCCTATGTGAGACTTAGGCCACAGGAAACCACACAGCGTGACTATATACGGTCAACATTCTGGACATCAAAGCCATTATTCATTAATGATCGGATTACCATATAATGATCAGGGTGTAATCATACAAAGTAATGAAAATGGCTACTGAAGTTGCTTTTCGATACTCAAAGAAGATAAAAAGTGTATGCAAAACTCAACAAATCCTTCAAAAAACTGTTTATAGGTATACTTTACAAAATGTAGCGTGCCTTTTATTTGTGGTTATTAACTATAAAGGAAGCAACTCAAACGGTTTGAACAACTTACCAGGGAACGCAAAAGCTGAAGCATTAACTTTAGAGCATTCAGACGTTTTCAGCTAAACGTTTTCAGTTTAGCGTTTTCAGTATGACTGAAGCTGTGACGGTCAAAGAGAGGAAGCCACGTGTCGCCTCAAAGTCGTCAATATCCCCTTCAGCAATAAAAACCAATTTTTGACAATCTCAAAACAATATCTATTTCCCTGGTGAATAGAATAAAGGAAAACAAAGGATAATCACAGCTTTTTCTGATGAAAGCTGGTCTACAATCTTCTTCGAATACGACAATTTTTTCTTAAAAAGGGGCTATAATCGGCGAATTTATGGCAAAACCATGACTAATATGACCAATATGACTCAGTACAGGGAGATTGGCATATGGTATTCCAGGTTGTGCGAATACTGTGAAAAAGTGGAAAACACAATGTGAAAAAAAGTCTAATGTGTGTATCAAAAAGCACTAAACGACAAAAACGGTATTTTGCCAATTAAGGGCTAGTACTCACGACAGTTTCATCCTCTAGCAATCAGGCGATCAGATCCGACCAATCAGGCAAACGCATTCTCTGGACAGCGACCCTCTTTATTAGCCTAAATTCCCCTGCGTCACTTTTTTTCCTCTCCCGTCTCCCTTCTCACTCCGCCCCGACTCCCTCTCTCTCACTCTCTCCCTTTCTCCCTCTCGCCCTCTCTTGTTGTTTTCCTTCCCTCGCGTCTCCTGTGTAGGTGGCAAGCGAAAAAGTACAAAAAAAATGATATTTGTTTTCAGTATGCAATGTAGTCGGCGGGAGTCCTGAGTTCGCACGTGTGGCAGGCAGCGTGACAACGAGTACTGGACTGGGAGAGGAGACGCAGGAGAGGCTTGAATGAACGGAAACAGAATTCTACCGACCGCCGCAGAGTTTCAAGTTTAGGGCTAAGGGCAAGGAATGGGGCGGAGGGTACCGCGCGACAAAGGGCGGCAGACGCAATCGTGGAAAATGCCGTCCGATGCTCGATAGGTTAAACATTGTCCGTCCGATTCTGGCGAAAATATTGCGCGGGAAGAAGGACTGGCGCAAGTGTAGTGCCAAATCCGGTCAGATTTGCCGAATGCCATGTCAGCGTAAAGGACAGGTTGCTGACATGTGCTGCCAAAGGATGCGCTGGCGTCCGGATAAGGTGGATAGGGTCCCGCCAGGGGCAGCTTTTAAATTTTGGGATTGAACTTTAAAATTTTCGTATGTCCCGCGTAATCCGCCACATTCAAACTTTCAAACGGCGAAGCCCTAGCTTGACCAGCCGGGATGTCCGTACATGAATTCAAATTACATGGGGGATTGAAAGGCTCGTGCGACCCCAAAATCGAGATCTAAGAAGGAATCTGAATGTATGGATACGATTAAGCAGTGAAGTCAATCGGTGATAAATGAACGCATCCGAGGCGTCCGTGTTTAATGTACAAATCGCAGATTTACATCGAAACACAAGAACCCAGCTGTCGCCATATTCCAGGGGTCCATGTTTAGGATGCAAATTCAATACCCCCGTCGACACAAAGATTCAAGCCGGCAATGTAAATCTTTCATTAATGCAGATGAGCAGAATTGTTGCACTTGCGTACCGAATCGAAACCGTCGGTTTTCGGTTTTGCATATCGAGGAGGGTCCCAATATTTACCGAAACACCGGTTTCAAAACGTCGCAAATTGTTGATTGCCAGTACATTAAGTCCTTTAATTATGAGGGTGCATTTATTATCTATTAAGGTTCGTCCGTTTATACCATGGTTCAAAAGTAGGTTAAAGTAGGCCCATACAATATGCCTATTGTATGCAAAACATACAATATGACCTTAAGACCCATGTTGTATTCTGACCATAGTTGTTCACGGCGATTAATGCGAACGTACCGTACGTGACGAATTATACGTAACAAACGCATTGAACCTTTTGATCAAATCGCAAAAAATCGTTAATGAATTTCCTTCCGTACTATTCCGTACATAAAAAAACAAAAAACTATTACATATAACGCAGTTTGCAAGTTTTTCGCGTTAAATGAGCGGTAAGAACATAAACTGTTTAAAATTTTATTACAGAGTGTCATAAGAATGGAATGACCTTCTTAAATGGTATTCCTGTCGACCACCTTTAGACATGCTACGGAGTGAATGTACCCGGGTTCGAATGATACTTAGATAAAGTTTTAGCAATTTCGTCTCTGTTCCATGGCGTCGTCTTTCAAAAAAATTTGAAGAAAACGCCCGTACGAATTTCAAACTGAATGCGCGAAATTATTGTGACGTCCAACGTCTCTTTTCGAAAATGTCCTTACATTTTCGATTATATAACGTACAACTTCCGTGGTATTTCTGTTCAGTTCACTGAACATATAGTACCAATAAGTGCGACGCATATTTCCCGTTTTATTCCGTACATATCCGTGAAAAAATATACAGTTACAGTAATTAGTTTACAGGTTTCCGTAAAATTTCAGTTTCAGTTTACAGTACACGTTTTTTTACGATTTTTTCAAAAGTCACGAATTATACGTTTCAATCGCAAAAAAGGAAAAAATCGCGCGATTTGAACAACTATGATTCTGACCTATTCGGACCAATTAAAACATTCGGACCAAAATATTTTATATACATCGTCAGATTCAGACGATCGGACGGTCGCTGATAAAAGTAGCGATCTAAGAAGATCACATGAAAAGCCCATAACACAACTTACGATAAAGGCGCCGACCAAAGGCCTACCATATAAACGCCTACTTTTTAACTATGGTTTACTCTTTATAGAGCCGTCTCCAGTATTGGTCCATATTACCTGCTTTCTTGATTTTCTTTCCTTGGGGGGATGGCACAAGGAATTGTTTCATGCTAAGATTCAAAATAAGATGAACGCTAATCTTTCAGCGATAATAGAGCTTCCAGTTCGAATACAGCGTTCATTTCAAGTATAGCTTACAGTTCTAGTTGAAAGTGTTAAACAAGTTGATGGATTGCGAACTTGGCGACAAAAGGAACAAGTGTGCCTCAAAATAGACGTAGAATATATATATATATATATATATATATATATATATATATATATATATATATATATATATATATATATATATATATATATATATATATATATATAAATGTTTCTTAATGTTGTGTATCGTTACGTTTCCTATTGGCGATAAATCCGATGACCAATATATGTTACCAGTAAGGGGGTTGATAAATTGGTAGGTCTATGTAAGATTTAATGGCTTGTTATGTGGTGACCTAACAATTAAGTGAAAGATCGTCAAACAAAACCATTCCAATCCAACACATCTATAATCCTCAAATTGGTAATTGATCGTTAAAGTCAATTAATGCCTCCGCTAGCCGATCTCTAAATATGCAACGCCCCCATGTTTTATAACCATCGACGTTTTCGTCCAAATATGATATTTACGTGTTTTGCCCATTTTAGTGATCAAGCCATTATCAATTATTGTGTAGAAAACTTGGTTGTATCCCATGTAACTACTGTTTTTACCACTCGTAACCCTACCATTTGTTTTAAACGAAAAGGGGACTTACAACAAATCTTAAACATCAAGCATATTTTCTAGGCACGGTTTATGCTCCGGGTAGAGACTTACAACAACATGTACTCATAGTTTAAAAATACTTGGTGCAAACTTGCGACCGTAAAACGTTGATTACTTTTTACTTATCTAGGCGCCCCGCCCCCTTTATCTCGTCGTCGCCTAAAAATATATTATTGAACTAACCCGGATATTTTAGTTAAATCTTACTAACTTATATAATTATAAAATAAAAATACATGCAAAATTAAACAAAAGGTGTTCCTAACTCATTAGTGAAATTAAAACTGAAACATAAATTTTAGAACCACGTTATTGCCAAAAGGTGGCGCGTTTGCAATTTACTTGTGTTTTTATTTTCTTCTTTTGTCCCCCCTACCCCTAATAACAAAAATAAAACAAAATAGTGAAAACGTGTTTTTGTGTTAAACTATTATACTTATCTATTTTATACCTCGATCATTGTTATATCAACGTGTGGGAATAAAAAACTGTACTTATATTTTTTATGTTGTATTGCTACTATGTGCGTAATTTCACTTGCAAACTATTAAACTACTCGTGTATTACAAATTGAAGTCGGTCGTGGGAGATAACATGTGACTTACAATATATATATATATATATATATATATATATATATATACAAATTTATTTTTGTTGTATATATATATATATATATATATATATATATATATATATATATATATATATATATATATATATATATATATATATATATATACAAATTTGTTTCTGTTGTAGTAACAATTTCCACAAAACAAAAAGTGTTTTTGCAATAATGTTTTTTATTGTAATAACTAATATTATTTAACGTGTTTAACTCGTTACCTATCCATTGGGGAAATAGTCTCGATGAAACTGCTCACCAAAATTTGCATTGTGAATTGGGTCGCAAACTTAATATTGGAAACCGCGATAAAATACGAGGATCGCTTTGCTTATTCACTAGTTTATTTTTAACATTTCGTCACAAAATTATTATTTAGCTGCACACGCCTCGTCGCATGTTCGGTCTTAAAAGTTTAACACGTATGATGTTCTTATGCAAATTTAACTTTTTTGTCATTGCCATTGGTGTATAAAACCTTGTGAAACTTTGTTGTTATATCATGAGCCCTAAAAACATTTTTTTGTTACACAAATCCGCAAACATATCATATATAATAATTAAATAATGTTGACCTTTATGTGAGATTCATTCATTATAAACTAAGCATTTTTTCTATGGTTAAAATAGATACTATGTAACCAAAGTTCGTTGTGCAATTTGTTCACGAAAGGTTTTATAACGCTGTGATGCCCATCTCATAATTCATCCCATTAACACAACGTTAAAGGTGACAAAAAGGTTAACATATATAAATATTGTATAACAAAACAATCAAAGTGATAACGTTTAGATAGTTTGAAAACGCGTTTGATTACGCCTCCCTCCTGTTACCACCATGATTGACTATTTACCAATATTGACTTTATTGATGGCATAACAGTTATGCAAGTTAAACCTAATATAAGGATGCCATTGTCATGTTTATGAATTGAAATTGAAAAAAATGATGTTGTCGTGCAACTTGTTTGTTGTGTTCACAACTCACAGCATTGGATGGGCATAATCCCGTACACGTTGCATTTCTCTTTGTAATCACACCATTTTTTTTGTAATACTATTTAAATTTTGTTTATTACGTGAGAAATCAACCTATTTTATTTGTATGGTTACAAATACAAGCTTTTATACTGCCATAACTAATCTATAAAATACATAAAATACCATCATACGATTGTATATTCAGTATGATTCCATTATTGATTAAACTTGGGTATGTTGTTGTTTTTTGGACCACGAACACACATTGTGGTAAACTCGAAAAGTATGTGTGTTTTATAACAACAATTAAAAATTAAGCGATAAATGAACCAACAACTAAATTAACGGCTGCACTTATACCAAATTAAATGCATGGCATGGTACAAACAAACTAGTTTTTATAAATTTCAGTAAATTGTTACTTTGTACGTTAATGAGGTTAACAACGATACAATATAAATTGCATCTTAATATAAACAATCATGTTTTTTTTTTCGAACCTACAACTTTACTAAAATAATTGGTAAGAGGCTTTTAATAAAAGTTTTACCTACAAGTAACTCGTTGAACAAAAACACCCAAGTAGCCCATATATATCGTTGACAACCAATAAAACACAATATTAAATCGAGAAAAATCTATTAATAAATCAAACAAAAACTACGCATTGTATGTTGGGCACGTGTCAAACAATAATACCATCCCCCCAACTTGTAAAAAACATATGAATAGCCCAAACCGCTTAGAAGAAAATGGGTAAATACTAAAATTGATTAAGTAGGGTGCCTGCATCCTCATGAATGTGCATACATTTGTCGCCAAAACAAGACAATATTTGTTTGTCACTGTCGTGTATTTTTTCATGACGGAATACAAGATTATATATTGAGATTTTGAGTTTTTGTACGACTTTTCTCATTATGGAACACGGGTTACATATTGAGAGTTTTGGTTTTTCCTTGGCTCATGCGTAGATTTCCCGATTGTCTCAAAATCTTGAAATGTGCTTATCAATCAATCTCAAAAACTTAGGTGAAAATTCCTTTATTGAAAGCTTCATACGTCAAGTTCTCCATACATAGGAAAACAAGATTGCCATAAGAACATTAAACCTTCTAACGGTGTGTATCGAGTTGGTGTTTGGCTATTTGCATTAAAAATCTTATCCGCCGCTTTTCCATTGCCCTCCAGAGTGCTGACCTTGAATGTGCTCCTACAGTCAAAAAATATCCATTTTTGTGACGCCAAGAAGGTAAAATGGCATCATTGTTAGTGCACGTTTGTAAATCTGAAAAGGTTAGAGTAACGAAATTTGAGCTTGTACCTCATAATAGGAAAAACATTCTTAAAACTTTAAAGATAAACTTCGGATCCTTGTCTCATATGATGTTTTTTGAAAGGGTATATCGATTAAAAACATTTTTGAACAGAAAAACTATGTGACTCTCTGGTTAAATGTCGATGTTAAAGAAAATCGCGTATTTAGTTATATTGGTTATTTTTAAAGTCAAAGTTGTCCAAAATGATCAAGTGGACGCTTCAAATTCAGGTGTACCTGCCCAAAAGTCCTGCAAAGAGACAATCAAGTTTAATGCCGAACCAGGAAATCCCACAGAAACTACGCGCCAAACAACATATCCGTAAATCCGTAACTATCAATCGGAACCTTTACTTATAACGCGCACTGGCTTAATGTCAGATGATTGTACGTACCGTACCACGCGCAATGGTTAAGGTTCTGGCGCTTGGAGACAAAAACCATTTTTTGTCTGCTTTTGCCGGAGGATTAGGTCGACACGAGTCAGCAACTCGACACACGTGAAGACAATTTAACCTGTACGATGGCATCTTCGAGATTTTTTTCATTTAACGAAATTTGAGATTTTTCGCTATCACAAGCTGTCAATTATTTGTTACCCTGTAGCCCTGTAGGTCAGGGCGGATAATTGCCCCTTCACACGTGGAGCCTTGGAAGCATTTTGTAAGTTTTCAATGTGCCCAGTCAAACTGGTGTACGACAAAGTTAGGGAATTGATCATGGCAGTGACTATTTTGGCTGCGCACAGTCACTTACGTCAACTTGTCAAATGTTGTACGTTTTAAGTACACATTGGTACAAGTAAAGTACCGCAGTGGTATTAGATATTGGGGGGAGGGCCTATTTGGCGGGCGGCGGAGACCTTCGAGGAGGATTTTGCCCGGGCAATGTAAATCCCTCCCAGTTATTGACAAGGACATAAGTTTATCGCGCGAAGCGCGGATAATTTTTTTTAGGAGTCTCCTCGGGATATTATCGGCTACTTATCGGCGATAAGACCGATGTCGATATATCGTACCAATATATCGATTATCGGGTACCCGAAAAAAGGCCCATATCGGTTATCGGCAAATCCTTACCGATACACAACACTACAAAATATCTACAAAATTTAACAAACGTTCACACCATAGTTCAAAAGTAGGCGTTTTTATGGTAGGCATTTGGTCGGCGCCTTTATCGTAAGTTGTGTTATGGGATTTTCATGTGATCTTCTTAGATCGCTACTTTGATCAGCGACCGTCCGATCGTTCGAATCTGACGATGTATATAATTTTTTTTGGTCCGAATGTTTTAATTGGTCCAATTATTGGTCCGAATGTTTTAATTGGTCCGAATAGGTCCGAATACAATATGGGTCTTAAGGTCATATTGTATGTTTTACATACAATAGGCATATTGTATGTGCCTACTTTCACCTACTTTTGAACTATGGGTTCACACTTTAAGCACTACACCGCGAATCGTTATTAGACTATGTACTCTATATCGGCGCCCCAAAATGTTGACATTGATACCCGAAATACAGTGACTGATTTTAATTTATCCGTGACGTTAATTACGGTTCTTGTGAATTAGGGTCAATGGTGTCACCGTAAAGGCGGTTGTTCGTACATAGTTGTACTTCGTTACCAGAATTCGTACGGAAATTGTTGTTAACTTAAATCGGTGACATACATAACTGCGCTTAAAATGAAATAGTATCTATTTTAGTGTATAAGTATGAACGGCGTAATGATTGTTCATCCGCAAACCTAAATTATAATTATGGATTCATTACAATGGAAGGACGAGACGTGGTACGGATTGTCAGATTTTATACTTCTACCTATTTTAACGTATATGTAATGTCGGCAGATTCTGTATACCTAAATCAACGTTATGGAGAAATTACAATTAAACATTTTATTCACAATAGGATTGATACACAAATTAACATCAATGACACTAATTCATTATTGACACTAATAATTTTTATAGTCTAATAACGATTCACGGTGTACTATTCAATCTGTCGAACAAGTTGAGCCGCGCGTCACGTGAGAACAGTTCACCTTTAACTAAAAAACAAATAAACAAAAAGTACAGTCATATTGTCGTTTGGCGTAGCAGGCAATTATTTTTTTAGTATGCTACGTGAAATGAGGAGCATACGCGGGGAGTACAAAAATATCCTACACTCGTCATTGAACGAGTATTTTGAAAGGAGGAGAAAGTATTTTGAAAGAGGAGAAGTTGTGTACATTCAAAATATAAAAAGTACAAGACAAATCCGCGTGTACGATTTACTTACTCCAAAATGTGACGTTACTATGGGATTTTCGTACGGTCAAAAAATAAATTCCGTACTTTTCAATGTAGATTAAAGGCGTGTTCCCATGTAATTGAAACTTTGAAACGTTACTTTGGATTTTAGCGCAACGTTACTTTGGATTTTAGCGCAGATTTTACGGTGAACTTTTCGAAGTGTGCCTATGTCAATCGTTACTTGCGCCTTCATTACTTCAAATATGTCACATTTGTAGACGTCGCCAATATCTTGCGACACCTGTAGACGCCAACAAACTGCGTACATTTGTAAACGCCAACGAGCTCCGAACAAACTGCGAACATTTGTCGACGCCAACGAGCTCTTGACATTTGTAGACGCCCACACGTGGACAACATAAACAATCGCCTACGTCTACAAATGGGTTGTACAGTACATCGCCAATTGCTATTAGCGTAGAAGTTTATTTAGCGTATATGAATAATTACCGTAGTTTATGCTAATTAAGAATTTGAATTTTTTGAAAAAAACATACAATCTAATTATTTAATAATTATAATTTGGGTATTTGAAAAAAGTAAATGTCGGTCGCAAACATACTTACACTAATATAGGTATTTGTACAAAATCTGACAAATCGTACGTTCACACAATCAAAACGTGGCTGTTGGACGAATATATGTGAACGTGATATTTGACAACCCGATTTGATCCATTTTTTAGACCACACATTTTCATGCGTCCGCGGCTACTAAACATAATGAATTGTACCTTTTCACTTAAAAAGCTACGTTTTTGTACGGTCTGACTTTGACCATACACCATACTATTTAAAAGATGACGTACTTCCATTTTGTACGGTACGTGGAAAATAACCCTAAATAGCGTACACAAAAAAATAGAATAAGCTACGCTATTGGATAATAAAAAAAAAGCGGTATAAAAATAACGTACACTACGCTAATAGCGATTGGCGTTGTAGTGAAAGTGACATTGAATGTTTAGCGTGACATTGCAGACGCCAGGCTTTCTTTCACCACCATTTGCGTAGTTCTGGCGGATCTTGTTCTGCTGTCTGTTGCCATTTTTTACGCTTTTCCATTTAACGTAAAAGGTCACTACACCGTTGTAATCTCCGCAAGCCCCTGGTGTAGAGAAGTTCCGGCAAACAAACGAATTGTTTGCAAACAGACAAACAACTTTTTTTTTCGTGTACTCTCCCAATTGCAAAAAAATATTCGAAAATGTTTGATGATTGTAATCCAGGTTTTATATTCGTTAATAGGGTAGTGTTTTGATTAAAATTAAGTCGCGATTTAATTCCAGTGCAAGTGTGAAGATGAGGTAGAAGTGGGCCGCGATGATAATAACGCCAAATTGTCGTACCTTCCAAGCTCCAAGATGACGCAAAATGTACTTGTGTTATTGCCCATTTTTCGTACGACATAATATTTTCTCGTTGGAAGTTTTTTTTTCTGTGAAAACGACGGAAAAAAACCCGTACTTGAACACATGGGAACACGCCCTAACTCTCCTCCCGGATGTCCGTATGTGGTTATATTTAGTACCGTACTCTCCAATGTAGATTAACTCTCCGCGCGAATTTGGTACGCTCGTGATGTAGATTAACTCTCCCCCAAAATGTACTTCCATTTTAAAATTCTCTCCCCCAAAATGTATTTCCATTTTAAAATATATATGTTTACAAACGTACGGAAATATGACGTAGACTAACACTTATACAAATATTTCAGACACTCGAACGTACATGAGTATTGATACACGTACGTTTGAACGCAAAATCTTTTAATAGAGTGTGTAAAATACATATTATGTTTTCAAACTTACACCGCGAAGTGCTATTTATGTTCAAAAATAATTTGTGTGAAGGAACAATTAGTGTTATTAACCCTATTTAATGCTTAAGGGCCTAATGCCAACAAAAAAATAACGCTAATTTATACATCTAATACCAATTTTGATACACGTTCCTATAATGTAGTCGGCTAGCCGCTATAGGTTGTGTTCACATAGTCGACGTTTGAACATGTGAGAACAAGTTGGTGTTATGTTTTGTTTTCCCGTCTTTATTACCGTAATCAAAATTGAGGGTGTTTTCTCGTGACAACGACACTTATTTTGACGTCTCGACATCGTTATTCGAACGTTTTTTTTTGTAGGTTCGCAGTTAAAACAAAAAAATAAAATGGATTCGTGATTAAAACAAAAAAATATAATGGACTGGCAAATTTTGTACACTACATTTCAAAATTGCTCTGTTATAGTCATTTGCATTAAGTACACTGTACATATATTAGGATAAATAAAAAAATATAGTTATTGATTCTATTTTGGGTTCGTGGGTCAAAATTTGGGAGCGTTAAATAAATTGTATTGACAATTATATTATTTAACAGTGTAATTTTGTTTCCAAACGAACAATTCAATCTTTTATTTTTGTGTTTTCATTATTTGTACATTGTCTTTTTCGCTTTGTCTCTTTCATTGATGTCATGTTAATTTTGTGTTATTTGTCCTCTTTGTTTTTTAGTTTTTACTTACAAACTTATGTTTTTTGCATCGTTTTTATTATTAACTTATTATTCGCCCATGTTTTTTTTTATATATACATATTTTATCAAAGACAATAACATATTTTTCTGTTTTGTTTTTGTTAAACGAAATTGTGTTTCTACACGTACGCTTTGTAACAACAATGCGGCAACCACATGTAATTAAAGGTGTTGCACACAGTGACTTTTTGACTTTACATGAGCTCCACTTTGATAGCACATTAACTTAGGCGCAAAATTGAAATTTAATCGAGAATCGTAAGTAGTATAGCTTGATTTGGTCGCGAGTGTTGACTCGCAGTATTTTCATATAGTTTGATATTTTTACGCGGGTCTGTTTTATTATATTGTACAAAGTATATCTCATTTCGTGCGATTTAATTTATCCGTACAAGACTTTTAATACTTTAGGATGCGTCTTTATGTGCCAAATAAGGATTTTTTTTGTCATTTTTTTGTAAAACTTAGAGCCCTACCAGGTAAGTTTCAACCGTACAAAAAAATAGAAAAAATGAGAAGTACATTTTGCGTTATTATCAAATTTAATATGTACTACATGCTGTTGTCTTGTGTTCTTCGACCCACGACCACGCCAAACAACGTCATCTTTAAACTTTCCTTTAAAAAACAGGGATGATCTGTTTTAAAACAAAGTATTTTCGAAATACAAATAGGAACACGTATTCGCACATGTAAACTTTTTTATAGAAATTTCAAACGAATTTAAGCGGCGAAAGGTACACTATTCGTTATATTTTGTCCATTTGCGTCAAAGTACGACGAGGCAAGGAACACAATCTTTTTTAGTTTTGTTCGTTAGCGTTTGGTAACCATTTTATTTTGCCAGGGGTCTTATGATGCCATTTCACGTTGAGTGGA